>CABEEJ010011409.1:0-11122 GCA_901482245.1 Timema douglasi | reverse complement strand
AGAAGCTTTCTTTTCTCCTAGCCATTATGGCCATAACTCAAAACAGCACATTTTTTAGTTGTGGCGGTGTTGTTCTAGGTGTGCGAATTATGAGTTCAAAATAGCCATAGATAATACAAAACGATACCGCGTTTTAAAATGTGCTCAGCGCCATCTATCGGATTTTGGGAGTAATGAGATCTTTGTACATTAAATAGTACGAATCGATACCGCGCCATCTATCGATTTGTTATAGTACTAAACGTTAAAGGCACTTTTGTAAAATGTTTTTATTTGAGTTCATCACAGTATAATAACAAACTTCTTACAATTTTGTGATTTACCATAACGGGGTGAACAGACAGAGCTTAATTAGCTGAATGTAATTATTTTTAATAATATTAAGATAGATGTTCCTAAAATAACTTGAGAACAGATTTGTATTAATCATTTTAAGATAGGTGTGCCTAAAATAACTCGAGAACAGATTTTAATTTGGGATATCAGATTTTCTTCCGGGATACCGCAGGTCCCTTTTTCTATACTCCAGCCATCATGTTGCAATTCATGTTCATATCAGTAGGCCGAGTTGTTATGCCGGACGACCGTCTAAAAGTTTTTTTTTCTATCCCTCGGGAACAGTACTGTTTTTTCTGGATTAAAGGTACCTTATGTCCTTTTCTGTACCCATGACAACGTGTATGCAAAATTTCATGATGATTGGTCGAGTAGTTTAGTCGTGAAAGCGTAACAAACAAACAAACAAACAAACTCACATTCGCATTTATAATATTAGTAAGGATTCATATGTATGCTTTAACTTGCTCGAATGGCTAGCTAATTATTGACATAAATTAACAAGGAAAGTAAATTAGGAAGTGTAATTATAAGGTATTGTGTTTTGCTCGGAGTGGCGGTTCAAGTCCACATTTTGTAAAATCCGAATTTCGTGCAGCCAGTCAGGATTGAAACTGGGGTCTATAGTCACGAAGAAGACAGTAGCTTACTGTTAAACCCTTAACACTCAACTAAGGGCTTGTTTTACACGATAACACGTCCGGGATTGCGCGATGCGCGACACGCATTGCCGGGGTTTGGTTTTCCAACACATAACAGTTCTGTCTGTCAGGGGTTTTGTTAGACTGCATCCTATTGAAACAACTGTAGATGGATTTAGATCTATTATCCTACTTTCTAAGAGAAGGTGATGATGAAATGTGATTGTATGGTTCAATAGTTTAGTGGACCAGTTACGGTGGCCACGTGATCTAACGCGCTAATCTATTGTTGGACTAGACTGCCGAAGACAGGGAGATCGGGGTTTGTACCCGGTCGGGGGCATTTAGGGTGGTTTTTCCTAAATGGTTTTCCACTCTCCCACGCAAATTCGGGGGAATTTACTCTCAATTAAGTCTTCCTAATCCCTATCCCATTAGTGTAATTAGTACATTGGCGTATAACCTGAACAGGTAGTAAGACGCGGTGCTAAAAAAATATAGTTCAGTGAGAATACTGATTGATATGTTTAACAAAAGAAAAGGGGGAACCTTCCGTGTCTTAATAAAAGGCCATTTACTGACTAGTGAAGTCAAATAGTTTCAATTTCACGATCACCTCAAAAGAGTTTATAATGCACTACGTCGTTAATGGGGTATCAAACACCGGACCGAGACTACGCCAACATTAACCGAAGGATATTTCATACTAGTCTAGGTTTATCGAATCGTCTTGTGTGAATTCACACATATATATACCACCTACACGCCAGATCTGAAGCATCGGTGTCGTATTTGCTGATTAGTTGCCAAGGTTGGACTAGCTAAATTGGCACTTGTGACATCATCTGTGCAGCGTTCCACATCCCTTCAGTACTGTGCTGTGTGCAATGGCCTACTACGTTATTTTATTTCTCGACTGTATAGTCTAATATTAAAATGTAATATAATGAATGTTATATTAAAATAATCAATGTTTGTACTTAAGCAAGTACTTTCTAAATTTAGAGTTATGTCAGTAAGTCATACAAACCAACTTAAACTTAATGCTGTTACATGGGGAAGGCGTTTTATGTGTTTGGAAATCCCGCAATTTTTGAAGAAGGGGTTTTATATTTTTAAATATGTTTTTCACCAAACTGTAGGCGAAAGCTATCAACAGGTCTTTAATTATCTATACAGTTTAAATTTTAAGTTTAAATTTTTTATAAAAAAAATTCTACGTTTACGCCAATATTTATACTTCTGAGATTAAAGTAAAACGATAGAGACCTAGAACTAGCCATCCTCTATCAAATAAAGTAATTTTTTGATAGGGTCACAACAGAAAATTTAAAGCAAATGCGGTATTGTTTTTAAGGTTATATATAAGCTACCAGACTTTTTTTTTTAAACAAATTTCAATTCAAATGTCAAACTCTTTAACTGGTCAAAACATAAGCCTAAATTTGGTTGAAAACCATCAAAAAAAAATCAAACCCCTTCGTAACTAATCTAGAATTTTGAAACAGCTGCAACGCTTTCAGTGCTTCCCCATGTAACATTCTCAACACTTAAAACGCCCGACAGCTATTTGTGTTGTTTGATAGACTCACATATTCAAAGTATTATTTTAGGTTCCGTTTGAGATCGAATATAGATTCCTTAAACATGTAGCTTGTCTCCTTAACATCCTGGCCATGGTGTAGGTTGAAGTAGAAGGTAGGCCTAGAATTTATAAGAGTCGCACCCGCATTGGAGATTAGGGTAAGACAGTAGGGTTATTAATAGAGGAAAAACACCCAGTGAAACCGGGTCGGGATTTGAACCTCGACCTCCCCATCACTGGTAAAACCAGACTGGAGGAGAGTACGTTTCCCCATAAATGCGGGCTCCGCGCTAATTTATTATGTAACAGAGATAATATTTATGTTCTAATATATTTATTTAGTTGCGTGATTTTGAAATAAGTTTATTAACTAAACCAGTGGCTCCCAACTTTTTTAGACTAGTGCCCACTTCCGAAAATTGGATGTTAGGTACCGACCCTTTCCCCATAAAGTTAAGTTTAATGGGTATGCTTAGATCAGCGTTGATATAAAAACATTAAATTCATGTTACATATTGTACATTCATATTTAGTTATTTCAAACTAAGCTAATTATTATGAACATATGAACATGTAAACTCTAAGTAAATTTGACAGATTTGATTAATTTCCTTCAAGTTCTTCTAGTGAAAATATAAGTACCTAGGTAAAATAAAATAAAATTTACTAAACATAAAGTCACACATGTTTTTTTTTAAGTACAAAGAAAAATAATTATAATTTTTATTACCTAGCAAACAAAAGTTCCAGATTTGTACACACTTCTGATCAATGATTGCCTTGAGCTTGATGAGATTCCACCGAACTAGCGATGTCTGCTTAAATGTTGTCTAGTCTTCATCTCAAGACACCTCTTTCACATATTTGGAGTTTATTACTAGCTTCCGCTAGTAGTTGCTGTACGACGATCACGCCCTTTTCCACTAAATACGTTGAAATAAACTTAAGACCCTTTTGTTAAATATTTCATCGCCTGTTTTTACTAACCTAAAACTTATTTCTGTAATATTCATATAAAACTAAACGCCCCCTTAAAATATACCGCCCCATTGAAAACTAAAATCGCCCCCTGGGGGTAGGTACCGCCAAGATTGGGAAACAAACTAAACAATTGAACCTAAATAAACTGATATCAGCATTAAAACCCAATATGGCCTCCTGTTAATTTACATTATCTTTACGGCATACTTTAAAGCATGTGCATGCAATTTAATCATTATTATTGATGTTTTGAAAGTTACTAATTACTATTTTTATGAACAATAAAATTATTGTGAGAGGTCCAAACCCTTTATCAAGGTGCCCAGTAACCTGCAAAATAGGAAAAATTCAGGGAATTTGATTAAATTTTTAGAATTGTTATGTATTAACTAAAAAAAATACGAATCTTATGTTTATATTAGTTAAAATAAAACTTTTCTTCCAGTTAATACTCACTGCGAATCTATCACATTTGTCTCTGTTGAGCATACTGATTTTAATTCTCAAAGTACACATGTGATTATATTTTCACTCCTCTACCGCATGGCTTTAGAAAAAGTTGATCCATGGTTATGCACATGCGAGAGAATTCGATTACATTATAGGAATAAACTACAAAAATATTATGTCTCACAACGATTGAATTGGTCATTTTAGACAGGTCCAAAATCATAATCTTTCAGGAGACAGAAAAAACTGTCTACAGGTAAAAAGTGAAGTGGCGTGTGTAAATGCCAAGCATAGAAATCAAAAGTATTGCCTTGCATATAGTAAAATGTTTGAGCTGGCCTCGGAAAATTGTCTGTTCATAAGTAAAAAAATTAATGAATACGTGAGCACTTTCAGAAACTAAAATAATATTTCTAAAACAAAATCCATTTATTGCTGTTTGTTTACGTCACATATATATTACATTCCACTTTCACCAACATCAATGAACCAGTTATTTATTTATCACCTGTATTGTCAGTTGGCCATGATAGCATCTTCTAATAGAAAGGCACATGAGCCTATGGTATGTTGATCATCAATCGGCCTATGTCGTCTTCTTTTGATCAATTGGCCTATGTCGTCTTCTTTTGATCAATCGGCCTATGTCGTCTTCTTTTGATCAATCGACGCTTTCTTTAAAGATAATTCCACGAACACAACAGGTATACCCAGGTTAAATGTATCTTTTCCAAACTACCGATGAATGTGGATGCTACAACATGTCCAGGATTGAATGAATCGTAAAGAGAGTCCATGTATCTCGTAGGCTGAAATGTAACTTTGTTTGATCTTGGCACGTCTCTCCCCTGAGATTCAAGTGGCAAGCCACCTCTTTGGAAGTATTTAGGCCGCCATTTTGAGAAACTGTACACGTCCCCTGAGATTCAAGTGACAAGCCACCTCTTTGGAAGTATTTAGGCCGCCATTTTGTGAAACTGTACACGTCACCTGAGATTCAAGTGACAAGCCACCTCTTTGGAAGTATTTAGGCCGCCATTTTGTGAAACTGTACACGTCCCCTGAGATTCAAGTGACAAGCCACCTCTTTGGAAGTATTTAGGCCGCCATTTTGCGAAATTGTACACGTCCTATGTAGAAACAAGTTTTATATTGTATCTGAGGTGCTTAGAGGAATCAACTATCAATTTGTAATATTCTTTTACCAAATATATGCGATCCGCTCTTCTGAAACCCCCTTTTTATGAGTCCAAATGGCTGTCACAAACATTTAAAGAATGTCCTCGAATGGGAAAGAACTGTTCGCGCGTTGAAACATACACATATCAAATAAAGCGTTGCATAGACGAATCATCATGCGGCTCTTGTTTTGGCCTACGCATCCGTCTGAAGACAGCCTGAACTCCTTAACATATGCAGGCACATTCTCTTGAATGTAATTAAGAATGAAGGAATTAACGTCATTAGTTAATCTGCGTGCGATTCCCTCATGCTAAATATACATAACAATATGCCCCGTTTTCATATTAAATATACAAAAAACATTTACCCTCAGCTGTCTAAAATAAAAGACATATTGTACAAGAATTTTCGGTAGCGGTAAGTTTTGCATGTAGTCAAAACATAAGCTTAGTACACTTTCATCCTTTTGGCAGTCTTCTGTACAGTTTTTCATTTCTTGATAAAACTTATTACCACGAAGTTTATTTACCATCAGTTCTGCTGCATACACCCTTTTGGCATTGTCATTCAACACACATTTAATGCCAGTGAATATTTAAGGTTGCCCAAATGACAAACCAAAATTGGTCTTAAAACATTTGTTGTAAAATTTGTAGCCTATTTTGGAGTCTGGGTGGGTACGTTTCCTGATAAAGATCAACCATCATCTGCACATTAAATCTTACGTCTAAGTACCTATATTCACGCGAGGAATAATGCGATATGCTATCATAAAAGGATGTAATACGGCCGTGAACAGTTTTGAGAGTTTCAGGTGGCAGAGCACGATTCTTGTTGCCGAGTCACCGCTTGTATTGGACTTTTTCCTGCACATAGCAGGTCTTGTACTCTTCACGCCCTCTTCGCAGAAGCACAAAACTGGCCCTTTGAATGCTTCCCTGCATACTATAACTCGTTTTATATTAATAAGAACATTATACTTGAAAGTAAAACCCTTAGGCCTTTTTTGGGTCGATTTTACACGACTTTATTTACGCTGAACTACTTTGGTTTCGACCCCTGCTCAGAACAAGCTGTGGTCCATCAGGGATGGTGTGTCGCGGTGGCCCTCTTCTATACGAAAGTATTAGAAGGGAGGAGGTCATCGTGACGAGACTCCGCGTCGGGTATACATTTCCAACTCACGGATTTTTACTAAGAGGGGATCCACCCCCAGTGTGTGAATTTTGCGATGCTCCCCTTAGTATGTACCACATTTTGGTGGAGTGTCGTAAATATTCCCCTATTCGCCTGGCCCTTGATTTTAATGGTGACCTTTGTTTTTTTATTACGTGACACCGCTGAAGGAGTTATTTGTTTACTCCATTTTATACGACAGGCGAATATTTTTAGTGCCATTTGAGTCACTTTCGTAAAGTGGCTCATCTGGATTGTATCTCCTATTGATACCTTTTTAGCATATTAATATACTTTAATATGTTTGTTTTGTCGTTTTAACAATTTTAGTACACTTTAACATGTTTGTTTGGTCTTTTTAACAGATTATTATTTTAACATTTTTTTTTTGTATTTTTAACCTATTGTTTTTATATGTTTGTTTTGTTCTTCTATCCGAGTAATACACCTGTTTTTTTTTTTAGCAGGTGTATAACTCAATTTGTACTATGAGTCCATTTGAGCACTCCTATGGATTGTCTCGAATGGGTATTTTCTCATATCGAGATTTATTATTTTTATATTCGTATTTGTATATTGTTTTTTCTCCTTTGTATAGAGACAGGTGAATAACATGTCTCTCTCCTGTGGAAATTTGACTATGTATTCATATTATGTTAAGACTAATGACCTCATTGTGTCAATGGGACTCTAAATAATAATAATAATAATAATAATAATTCAATAAGAGCACTCAGGAAAATATCTTGTTTATTTTTAGTGTAAATTCACTCAAGTGTTTCAGTTTACACATCTGACTGTCTTCATAGTTTCAAATCAATTGTTTCTCCATCAATTGTTTCTGCATTTATAAAAACAAAAATAGCGAATATATGTTATACAATCTATTGTATCGTGGCGTATTATTTTTCAACAAAAAATATTTTCAATAAATACACAAAGGATTGTCCTGTTAAACTTCGTTTTACTTTCTCCCCTTAGTAGTTTACATATTCAGTTCCTTGAACTCCTGCTCTCTTTAAAAAAAATACATTTCACTTGTAATTCTCAAGATTTCTACTACCTTTCTTTCTTTCTCTGTTTAGTAGCAACTTCAACATTAACACTACAATAAGCCATTTTAACTACAATCACATAAGCTTTTTGTATTAATTTTGAAGTGTGGTTCGTATTCGTTTCGAAGAGCCGCCACAAGACATGTCCAGTATTCATTTTAGAAAGGGGTTTTACCCTGGACATGAGCCCTTTTTTAAAAATGGCTGATTAAATTTATACTGAACTGGTGCAAGGAAATATTTTAATGGCTCGATATTATCTCACTGAAACCGATCTAAGATCGCACTATCCACTACTTTAGACTTTATAGATTGACACAATTTCAGAATGAAATGCAATTTAAAGAATATGATATTTAGATGCGGCTTTAGCCTTATTGATCAACTCTAATAGCTTGTCTATTTAATCTATCATGATATACGTATTCGTACATTTGCCATTGTACTAATGGTAGCAAAAAGCTAACTACAGAGTCAAAGGTGATTGCGTTATCTGATAGCTCGTGATATTAATTTATCACTCATATGTAACTGACGAGTTCAGCACGTCCATCACAGACTCTGCTTTAAAATATGAGTGAAGATTTACCCTCGACGCGGGACGATTTCTGGATAGCTCAGTGGTCAGAGCATTGATGAACTAAGTTAAAAGTCCCGGGTTCGATTCCCGTATCTGGCTGTAATTTTTTTCAATATAAACCTCGGTGGCGTAGTTGGCTAACGCGCCAGTTGTGTTGAGCCCGACTGCTGAGTGCGGGAAGATCGAGGTTCGAATCTCGGTCGGGCGAACTGAGGTTTTTTTCCTAAATGGTTTTCCACTCTCCCTCCACGAAAATGTGGGCTCACTTCCTCTAATTCAACCTTCCCAATTCCTAATCCATTATCGTTATTAGTACTTAAAGCGTATAACCCGAACGGGTAGTAAGACGCGGTGCTAAATAATATAAATAAATTCAATATGAAGAATACTTTTAGTACATTTTAATATGTTTGTTTTGTCTTTTTAATGTAGTGTATATACCTGTGATTATTTTTTTATCAGTTGTATCAACCAAACCATAATAATAGTGTATTCAAGTTCCACTCTTATGGAGTGTCTCAAATGTACTTTGTCTCATATTGATATTTATTTTTAACATTTGGATACAAATTTTAGTATTTGTATATGCTATTTTCATCTGCTGATTTCGGCAGGTAAATTATTTCTTATTTATTTCCCTTATGAGGATTTTACTATATATAATAATATTGTTTGAGGTCCTAATGACCTCGTGTCAGCGGGCATATAAACCCTAATAATAATAATAATAAAGTGATTTTAAATAAAACGTAACATTTTATTGAAGATAAATAAGCCTCAATATAGCAAGTAAAATCAATACTATCCAATCGAGTATTGACCCGTAGACTCGTGTCCAGTCGCACATCTAACCTCATCATTAAATGTGTGTCAAAACGCACCAATAAAAAATAACACGTGTATGTTTTATTGCCCTGTGTTTTCCAATGACTTCGTTGATTTTAAATATAAGTGCAGTGTTCGTGAAATCGAAGAGACCCCGAGAGTTCGTCGCAACCTTGCCAGATTGTCTGAAAATAGAGCGCATCTGACGTCACGGCGCCTGACACGGCGTACCGTCATCAGTATCAATTAAATTCGGACGTCGTTTGTTTATCCAACAAATATCGTGAGGGCTAAATACGCGGTATTTGTGGGCCGTTGATGGTCCCACCTACCTCTGAATTCATTGATAGGACTTGTAGGGGGAACTAGAATAAATTTGGCACTTTCTTTTAATGATGGATTAAATAGCTAAGCTTTTATATTGATTGATTGCGGTTATAGCTGCATGTAAATATATTCTTTAAATTAAAAAAATATACCTGGACACAGGAATCGAACCCGGGACCTTTGGTTTATACGCCCATGAGCTATCCAAGAATCTTGTCTTTTAGTTCATCGCTAATGTAGTGATTGTTAGATAAGGTTTCTGATCATACTCTTAAGCGATTTCACGGTATTTTTTTTAAGCACCGCGTCTTACTAACCGTTTGGGTTATACGCCTATGTAATAATTACAACAATGGTTTAGGTATTTTTAAGGATTAATTGAGAGGAAGTGCACTCGTATTTGCGTGAAAGAAAAGTTGTGAACCACATAGGGAAAAACCACCCTCAATGCACCCGACAGGGATCGAATCCTGATCTCCCCGTATATGACAGTCTAGTCCAACACGAGATTAGCCCGTCAGACTATTCAGCCACCGAAGCGGATAGTGAACAGTATTAACTGATAATTTGGTTCTAATACTCTGCTGAATATATATATATTTTTAAATATTCAATTGTTTGCTTATCAACCGCTGCTCTCCTATCGACAAATATTTGTTGTTGTTACTCTAAAATGAAACCGTATATTTTTCTTAGACCACGACCCACCTATCCCAGTCAGTCATCCATTCTTTATTATCCAAAGGGTGCTTCTTCCCACTTTTGTTGAACATTTTCAAGCGTCAGCGTACTTCACTTAGAGTTAGACCCGAACCGATTTTTTGCATTTTTATTGTGTATGTGTCGCACCCATTCGTGAATTTTCCCAGTTCATTAATCGGGCAAATTTCTCTCCATTTAATGAATTGGGCGAGTTGTTGTCCTGTTCGTGAAATGAACAAGCAAAGAACAAATTTGGTCTTTAAGTGAATTTTAACTTAAAATAGTTTTTTAAATGGAAGGTTAGGTTAAGTTAGGTTTGGTTAGTTTAACATATTTTAAAACAAATTTCATTTAATCTTGTAGTAGATAATACAATAAGTTCAATTTCATCAAATGGGGCAAAAGTCGATGTACATTTTGCCCGGTTCGTGAAATGTTCAGGTGGAAAAGTCAGTTCACGAAACGAACATAAATTTGCCTATTTCATGATCTGGACAGTTTCTCTATTGGGGTGTATCATTCGACTATCTACCTTCTTATGTCAATAACATAATCAGGAATGGAAGACATTTTGAGGGTTCAGAGTACAAGTAGACCAAGTCGTATCATGTCATATTTTGAGAAACAAAAGCTTGAAATTGTTAATAAATAAATAATTCTAGCAAGCATGAAAGAATGTGTTCATTGTTGTGATTAAATTTAAGATTTGAACTTAAACATTAATCATGGTTAAAATGTTGTTAGAATTCCATTTCTATACGACAGAAGCAGATATGTCACTTTAATACATTTTTCAGAAATTGAAATTTAATGTTTACTTATCAGCATAAATCACACAACTTATGTAAGACAACTCTACTTGTTAAAATATATTAACAGAGTATAGAAAAATAGTATAATATTTCAAACTTTATTAAGTCTTTATATGAACCGTTCAGAAGCCAAGTAGTTTAAGTCAGCATATGTAAATTTTGAGTTAGAAGGTGATTTACTAGATACTAAATTGGAAAAAAACTACATTTATACTCACTCTTTTTTCAACAACATACGTTTGATAATGCTTTATTTCATATATTTTCAAATAAAATTTAATACACAAAGACATATTTCACAGTTTTATCATCATCAATTCCAAAATATATTGACTTAAATTGTTTGTCCATAGAAAAATAATACACTTAAAATACATGGCTTAACCCCTCGCAGGGCCGTAATATTGATAAAAGGCGGAAACGGGTAAGGCCGTCCAGCCCTATATTAGGAAAAATCCAGGAAGTGGTGA
>CABEEJ010011408.1:0-11123 GCA_901482245.1 Timema douglasi | reverse complement strand
TAATTCAACCTTCTCATTTCCTAATCCATTAGAGTAATTAGTACTTAAAGCGTATAACCCGAACGGGTAGTAAGACGCGGTGCTAATCATAATAATAATAATAATAATAATAATAATAATAATAAATATTTATTAACACATTCACTGGTTATTCCCCTTCTATTCCCATTCTTGAGCTATAACTGGCATGTGAATGGAGTATTATAAAAACTCATTAACCCCCAGGGTTGTAACTAGGGCTGTCAAACTCAATTTGTCATTACCTTGAAACCCTCGATTCTTACTCTTATCAAAGGAATCATTCTTAATATTATGATTAGAGATGCCACAGTACCTGTTTTTCTTGATTCCGATTCTAAAATGTTTGAATCATTAATGCTTTATTCGGGGGTAAAAATAATAATATTAATAATATTTAGCACCGCGTCTTACTACCCGTCCGGGTTATACGCCTTAAGTACTAATTACGCTAATGGATTAGGAATTGGGAAGGTTAAATTATAGGAAGTGAACCCGCATTTGTGTGGAGGGAGAGTGGAAAACCATTTAGTAAAAACCACCCCCAGTTCACCCGACCGAGATTCGAACCTCGATCTCCCCGTCCTCAGCAGTCGAGCTCAAAACGACAAGCACGTTAGCCAACTACGCCACCGAGGCGGGTAGGGGTAAAAATACATGCTTACTATTGTAATTCCTAGCTGCTTTATTAACTAGGTATTATATGCTTTAACGCTTTGTTAACATTAAAAATGAATAACTCTTTTTATTAATATTTACTTTTTTAAGTTTTTTTTTGCTATGCTATGAAGTTGATTAAATGTTTTTATATGAGTTTGGAAGCTTGGAAAAATAATGAAATAGGAAATGTTCAAGAGTCAAAATCGAGAATCTGGGATGAACTTAGGAATCAGAATCGAGAAAAGCGCTTATCATGACATCCATAGTTTTTAACTTGTACAAATAAAATAAATAAATACCCAAACAAACAAACAAACAAATATACTAAAAACATTTTTGTATTAGATATCAATTTGGAGAGTATAAACATTAATGTTTAGTTACAAATGCACCAATTACATTTAAGTTGTTAAATTATGGAATAGTTTATGTAAAAATTGAATTAAAGCACGGGAAGCCCTTTATTGTATGAGGTTGTATGAAAATCCTAGGCTTCTCATGGCTATAACTCGAAAGTACTTTATTAGACTAAATATGTGCTAACGATCTTTTCTATAGAGAATTTTATCCTGATTAACATGGACGAACTCTTATTCTACTATAAAATTAACGTTTATTTGCAAAAAATATTCATTTTGGAAGAAGGCATTCAATGCGGACCGAATAAGAAGGGGAAAGCCTCACATCTTTCAGACCTCCACAGATTATTTTCAAATTCAAATACCTGATTCCTGGGCCTAATAAAAAAGTACAAACTAAAGTATTTATTTACCTGCATTTGCTTGGAGGAAAAGTGGAAAGTCATTGAGGGAAAACCATCCTCAGTAAACCCGGCTGGACTTTGAACCTGGACCCCTTCATCACCAGAGACCCAGTATATTGTAAGGGGGATGCCTTATATTTTCTTTAATGGAAGCTTATATATTGTTTTTTAAAATAAAAATTGTTGGTTATTTGCAATGAACTTTCGAGTTCCTAATGCCATTTAGGACTTAAATGCATAAATAGTAGAATTTACACACATTGTTTGCATAAATAGTAGAATTTACACACATTGTTTAAAGAAAAAATGGCGATTGGTTACATAGCGTACAGCTCTTTCTTTTGTTTCAACTGTAAATGTGTTTGCAATGCGCCATACACCCCTGCTAAAAATAACCTTAGTGTTGTACTCCAACACCATTTGCTTGGATGGAGGATTTAAAATCAACATGTAGAATCAGGGTGTCTACCATCCGGGAGAATCAGGGAAAACGGGAACTAGCCGGGAATTTGAAGTGATCGAGAAAAAAACGGGAATAAGTCGGGAATTTGGTAAATCACAATAAAAATCCGGGAAAATGATATTTTACTCTAAATATGAAATACAATAATCAGTAAATTATAATGTCATTTTTTTGTTTGTAGCTGTGTAATATATTTTTAATTAATAGTAAACAATTTTAATACGAATTAAAAAAATATTCAAATTTTAAAATTTATTATTATTCATAAAAAAGGTTAATAGAAAAATGAGGGTGAATAGGGGGGGGGGGGGTCGAAATTTTAGGAAATGTCAAGGAAAATCAGGGAAAAGGTCAGGGATTTCATTGGTCAAGTTTAGTAGACACCATGATTTGGTAGGTATTAAAACCTAGGCGTGCTGAGTCAAAGTCAAACACTATTTGTGTAACTTACCAGTTCCGTCTGTTCTGTCTGTTCTGTCTTGTCTGCACGTCTCGGTCTGTCTAGCAACAAAAAGCTCTAACTCTGATTGTGATGTATCTCATAGTTGCGTTCGGTTGGGTGGCGACCCTGATCCCTCGAGCGTTCACCTACTACATCTCCACCGCTCTGTTTGCCATTTTCGGCCTGAAGATGTTGAAGGAAGGTTACAGCATGTCCGATAAAGAAGGACAAGAAGAGTTTGACGAAGTACAACAAGATCTCAGGAAGAGAGACGATGAGGTATGTGCAGAAGAATAGGGAAGAGTCTCACTAGATCAGGACCCATTTTTGGTTGGTTACTTCTTCCTTAATTTGACCTCTTTTTTTATTTAGTCTTCAAGTATTTTTATTATATTTTGCTGGTTGTTATATTTTGATTCTGTTAAATGTGTATAGGCACCCTCATCTTCTGCACAAAGCTCCATTTTAATGTTCTTGTTTATTTTATTTAGCATTAGTTTGACCCTCCATAACATTGGTGGTCCATGGCATTAATTAATACAGGTGTGTACACAAAATTACAATTAAGAAATTTGGTAAATATGTTTGAACTATAGACCTACACAACTAGAGCTACTGCAATAATATGTGCGGTCTAGGGGTAAGGTGTCGTACTTCTGTGCTGGCGGCCGGGGTTCAATCCTCGGTCCCGGCACAGAATTATCTGATTACCAAACCCTTCCTTCACCTCTGATAAGACATCTTGTGAATGTGGGGATTGCCAGGCCTCCACTGTGGTTCGGATTCCACGTTAAATTGTAGGTACTCCATTTCATTCTCACAATCACCCTACCATTACACATTAGCGTAAGTGCGTATAACCCAAACGAGTAGTAAGACGCGGTGCTAATAATAATAATAACTCAGAAGTAAGTTGTTTATATACAATTTTTAGTTTATTAATATCATCATCTTTTAATTGTTATGTGTTTGATGTATATCAGAGTACAATACAACAATGATATTGAGTCATTAAACCTTTCATACTTCAATTAACATAGCTTTGTGATTAGCGACCAAGACACTGTTGAAATATTTTACGCCTCAACATTGTTGTTTAATGTTGGGGTGTGAAAATATTTCAATTAAGAAAAAATTCAAGTGAAACACTATAGTTATGGAAAAAAGTGGGTCAAACAAATAATTTGCAATTCGTTTGAACATTCTTAAACACGGATCATAGAAACTTGTTTTCCTTTGTTAGGGACTCGATTTATAAAAAAAATGTAAATACAATAAGTTAAGGATACTAATTATTATTTTTTCTATCCTCAACTCTTCACAGAAATTCAAATATATTTTCACTGTTAATTTGGGCTACATCGGAGTATAAAGAACAGGGTGTCTACCATCCGGGAAAATCAGGCAAAACGGGAATTAGCCGGGAATTTGAAGTGATCGGGGAAAAACGGGGATAAGTCGGGAATTTGGTAAATCACAACAAAAATCTGGGAAAATGATATTTTACTCAAAATATGAAATACAATAATCAATAAATTATGTCATGTTTTTGTTTGTAGCTGTGTAATATATTTTTAATTCCTAGTAAACAATTTTAATTCAAATTTTAAAACTTATTATTATTATAAACAAAATTAATTGGAAAAATTAGGGAGATGGGGGGGGGCGAGTTAAAAGGATGTGACATACTTTTTTAGTCGGCATTTTAGGAAATGATCAGGGAAAATCAGGGAAAAGGTCTGGGATTTCATTGGTCAAGTTTAGTAGACACCATGAAAGAATAATGTTATAAACTTACGCTACAATCCACTGATCAATAAACAAGAAAAACATCGGGCATGAACATAATATGTAATGCATCCATCTTGTAATTATATCCAAATCAAAGTTCACCTGGGTACAACAAAAATTAATTCAGACGAGGGCCGCCCCAAATACTTTCGCTTAAGGTCCCCAAATCTCCCCTTTTTATTTGCTAAGCTAATAGGTTTTGCTGCCACTCAAGTTGAATGGAACGAAGATATAATATTTAGCACCGCGTCTTACTACCCATTTGGGTTATACGCTTTAGGTACTAATTACTCTAATGGATTAGGAATTGGGAAGGTTGAATTAGAGGAAGTGAACCCGCATTTGCGTGGAGGGAGAGTGGAAAACCATTTAGGAAAAACCACCCCCAGTTCACCCGACCGAGATTCGAACCTCGATCTCCCCGTCCTCAGCAGTTGAGCTCAACACGACAAGCGCGTTAGCCAACTACACCACCGAGGCGGGTAATGGAACGAAGAGAAGGGGCCTGCGCTTGGTGCCGGGTCTGAGCACTTTAACACTTTGGAAGATGTATTTAGTAGAGATGGGCCACTCGAATCTTCGAATCCTGACAAGTATTAGAGTTTCGAGGATTCGATAATCGAATCTTTCACCTCATAAACAAAGAATAATATTTTGAATTCAAAAATTACTTAGTTAGGACTACTTGAAGAGCACAACTTAAAAATTGATTTTAACTTAAGAATTAAAAAAAAAATATGTTATTGAAGTAATTGTAGAAATATTCAAACGTAGTCTTGCCTTATAAAATGGGAGTGAACATACTGTAGTCGAACATATGTTCGTGTTTTAAATAGAATGTATTCTCAGAAATCGATATATCGCAAGAATAGAATATATCTCTGGTTTTCCTTGCGAAAATAGATAATAGATATAATAATAATAATAAAATATACTTAGGCATTATTGAGTTCACTATTTCCAATGTATGTTTACTTGTTAAGCATGTTGTTTTAGTCTTTATTAAAAATATCCGTTTGTATTTTTATTTTTGCTATTTTAATACAATAAAATATCCTTTAATGATGATTAAAGTTGATCAAAGGATAACTAGGCCTAATCTGTTTATTTCACATGTTTTTTTATAAACTTAACCAACTCTAACAACATTTTAAAAAATAACTAAAAGACACTCAAATTTTGATTGATTTGATTTCTAAACAATAATATGAGTCTAGATTGTTTAATTTGGCTGGATTTTAACCAGTATTTTGTGAGGGGTGGTTGGGGTTGATCAAAATTGAAAGCACGATTGAAATTAATCTTGATTCACAGTTTAGGCCTATATTGTGTAATGTAGCTCTATTTATAAATCATTAAAATTTATAATGATTTGCTGGGATTCGGATTCGAGATTCGAAAATAAAATGTAGATTCGGATTTGAGAAATAGTGGATTGGACCCATCTCTAGTATTTAGCGTTTAGTGAGTGTAAACATGTTTTAACAGGAGAGGATGCTGGGAAATGAGAACTTCCCCAGTTGTACAACTTGTCTAAGATAAATACGAAAACATCAGTTTAAAAGTGTACTACGATTGGCTGGCCCAGTTTACTGGGTGGATTACGGTGGTGAATGGTTGTGAATTGTAAATCTTTTCGCTCTTCACAGTTAGAAGTAATTCACTCTATTTTATTTTTTACAATTCTTCCAGTTGAATATATGAATAGAACAAAATGTTTTTAGGCATTAATTTGAAAAATGAGATGAAACAACTGTGAAATATTACAAGTCCTTAACAAATTCTCTTTTTCTTTCAAGATGTATTAAACAAAGATAATTAACCCCATCTTCTGACCCAATAACACATGATAAAATATACAGTGTGCAATTATTTTACTCATAAATATGATATCATCTATTTACGAATTTCATAATTACATTTTAATTGGTCAACAAACATTTAAAAAACCAAAACTTAATTAATAACCAGAATGTTTGTTTGGAGAGCCAGAAAAAGAACCAGAATTAACATATTCTGGTTCGACTCCTTGGATTGGTTTGCATTTAAAATCATGATATATCTATTTTTTATATGTTGTTATGAAATTGTAATGAAGCTAAAATATTTTATTTTAAACGTTAATATTTTGGTTTGGAAACACTATCTTCTGTTTACCTATCCATATGTATTATATGTAAAAATGTGCTTCCATGCTAGATTTTTATGTCTCTTTTCATACATCTATAATTTTTTCTTGTACCGGTATCTATCTGTTTAACTCAAATCTATTAAAAATCCCATGAAATAAAGGTGAGTTAAATGTTAAGTTCTCATGTTTATTATCCTGGTGTTTGGGATAGTTCATCAAAACATTTAATTTTCACTCCAAGCACATTTTTTTGTACAGTGTATTGAAATTCCTTACCCTGTTTTCAAAATCTGATGGTTTTAGTTCTGTCGTGGTTTATACTAGCGCTTGAGTGTATAACTGCCCTGGGTGACATCTCAGTGGTCTGGATTGTTAGACTGACATTCGAACTAGTTACTGTTGGTGGAGAGGTCTGAGTTTGAATCCTGGCCACATTTACTAAAGGCACTAGAGTAGTCGAGCACAAACTGTATAAACCAAGTGTGTATATTGGTTAGTGTCTTGTCAGTATGAGATCACATGTCGGGGGATGAGAGTTGTCAATGTCACTACCACCGGGCATTGGCTTATCTCTTCAGGCTTGTTTAATTTTAATTTAATTTTAGCACCGCGTCTTACTACCCATTCGGGTTATACGCTTTAAGTACTAATTACACTAATGGATTAGGAATTGGGAAGGTTAAATTAGAGGAAGTGAACCTGCATTTGCGTGGAGGAAAGTGGAAAACCATTTAGGGAAAACCACCCCCAGCTCACCCGACTGAGATTCGAACCTCGATCTCCCCATCCTCAGCAGTCGAGCTCGACACGACAAGCACGTTAGCCAACTACGCCACCGAGGCGGGTCTTATCACTAAAGAGCTCATGGAAGAAATGTAAGAAGTATCGTCCATACTCAGAGGAGCCCTAGCTCAGAGAAAAGAGACTTAAAGAAGATAAGGAGAGAGAAAGAGAAAGGCCAAAAGAAGAGAAATCCTAAGAGTAGAAAGTGAAGAAAAGATGGCGGCTTTTGACGAAATTAAGGAAAAATGGTGTTTTCCGATATAACTTCCACTGTGGCTTCATTTCTTAGCTCACTCGAAGTTTGTTTGAACTTATTATTTAACGGCGAATGTAACTTGACACATTGAAACCCAGAGATATATTTTGTTCGTTGTATTTATTTGAATGTAAATGTTTTAAACTGTTGAGTAACATCGGAACACCGACTTATCCAAAAGGGAATGCTAGCGGATCGTTGATCCGAGCCGAACTGACAAAACTGAGTTGACTGACTTTGTTGAACTCTACTGGGTTGAAGTGACCTCCTGCCCCGTGTGGAAGCCAGAGAGGAAGGCGGTGTGACCTGCCCTCTAGCGCCACACACGGCAGGCTCATAGTTCAACAGCGTGAGTGATGTCACACTCTACAGTTTTATATCAACACTCTCCCCTCCCCCCTTTTCTTGAAGCTCCTTGAGATTGAAATCTAGGCGGACATGCGGGAAGTGGTGCTGTAATGTTTACCTTACACCACTGTTATGCTACAGACAAGTCAATAGACTCGTTTTGACCAATACTGGGCACCTCGGATATATCTCTATCACTTCCCAAGACATCAACATCGATTTCATCCAAGTCGCCAAACACTCAAATCACTTACTTCAAACTATTTTAAATTATCTAAAATAAATATTAAAATAGCGGGAAAACATTGTGAGGAACACAGCCAAATTACGGTTTGTCAGATATAAGCTATAATTAGTATAGCAATCTGTTGCCAGAGTGCAGTGTAAACAATGACTTTATCTAATTGCTATCTTGCGGTCTTCTGACTAACTTCTTTTAAACAAAATATCTTGGGCTAATATATTTTTACACTGCAAGATTCAACATGCCCGTAATAACTTGGGCAAATAATTTCCTGCACAAACAAGCTGCCCGTATTAACTTGGGCAAATAATTTCCTGCACAAACAAGCTGCCCGTAATAACTCGGGCAAATAATTTCCTGCACAAACAAGCTGCCCGTATTAACTTGGGTAAATAATTTCCTGCACAAACAAGCTGCCCACAATAACATGGGCAAATAATTTCCTGCACAAACAAGCTGCCCGTAATAACTCGGGCAAATAATTTCCTGCACAAACCAGCTGCCCATAATAACTTGGGTAAATAATTTCCTGCACAAACTAGCTGCCCACAATAACTCGGGTAAATCATTTCCTGCACAAACAGGCTGCCCGTAATAACTCGGGCAAATAATTTCCTGCACAAACAAGCTGCCCATAATAACTTGGGCAAATAATTTCCTGCACAAACAAGCTGCCCACAATAACTCGGGTAAATAATTTCCTGCACAAACAAGCTGCCCGTAATAACTCGGGTAAATCATTTCCTGCACAAACAGGCTGCCCGTATTAACTTGGGTAAATAATTTCCTGCACAAACAGGCTGCCCGTAATAACTCGGGTAAATCATTTCCTGCACAAACAGGCTGCCCGTAATAACTCGGGCAAATCATTTCCTGCACAAACAAGCTGCCCATAATAACTCGGGTAAATAATTTCCTGCACAAACTAGCTGCCCACAATAACTCGGGTAAATCATTTCTTGCACAAACAGGCTGCCCGTAATAACTCGGTCAAATAATTTCCTGCACAAACAAGCTGCCCATAATAACTTGGGCAAATAATTTCTTGCACAAACAAGCTGCCCACAATAACTCGGGTAAATAATTTCCTGCACAAACTAAGCTGCCCGTAATAACTCGGGTAAATCATTTCCTGCACAAACAGGCTGCCCGTATTAACTTGGGTAAATAATTTCCTGCACAAACGGGCTGCCCGTAATAACTCGGGTTAATCATTTCCTGCACAAACAGGCTGCCCGTAATAACTCGGGCAAATCATTTCCTGCACAAAAAAGCTGCCCATAATAACTTGGGTAAATAATTTCCTGCACAAACAAGCTGCCCACAATAACATGGGCAAATAATTTCTGCACAAACAAGCTGCCCGTAATAACTCGGGCAAATAATTTCATGTACAAACAGTCTGCCCGTATTAACTTGGGCAAATAATTTCCTGCACAAACAAGCTGCCTGTATTAACTTGGGCAAATCATTTCCTGCACAAACATAGCTGCCCATAATAACTCGGGCAAATAATTTCCTGCACAAACAGGCTGCCCGTAATAACTCGGGCAAATAATTTCCTGCACAAACAGGCTGCCCATAATAACTCGGGCAAATAGTTTCCTGCACAAACAAGCTGCCCGTAATACCTCGGGCAAATAATTTCCTGCACAAACAAGCTGCCCACAATAACTCGGGCAAATAATTTCCTGCACAAACAAGCTGCCCGTAATACCTCGGGCAAATAATTTCCTGCACAAACAAGCTGCACACAATAACACGGGCAAATAATTTCCTGCACAAACAGGCTGCCCGTATTAACTTGGGTAAATAATTTCCTGCACAAACAAACTTCCCATAATAACTCGGGCAAATAATTTCCTGCACAAATAAGCTGCCCACAATACCTCGGGCAAATAATTTCCTGCACAAACAAGCTGCCCACAATCACTCGGGCAAATAATTTCCTGCACAAACAAACTGCCCATAATAATTCGGGCAAATAATTTCATGTACAAACAAGCTGCCCGTATTAACTTGGGTAAATAATTTCCTGCACAAACAAGCTGCCCATAATAACTCGGGTAAATAATTTCATGTACAAACAGTCTGCCCGTATCAACTTGGGCAAATAATTTCCTGCACAAACAAGCTGCCCATAATAACTCGGGCAAATAATTTCCTGCACAAACAGGCTGCCCGTAATAACTCGGGCAAATAATTTCCTGCACAAACAAGCTGCCCATAATAACTCGGGCAAATAATTTCTTGTACAAACAGTCTGCCCGTATTAACTCGGGCAAATAATTTCTTGTACAAACAGTCTGCCCGTATTAACTTGGGCAAATAATTTCCTGCACAAACAAGCTGCCTGTATTAACTCGGGCAAATAATTTCTTGCACAAACAAGCTGCCCGTATTAACTTGGGTAAATAATTTCCTGCACAAACAAGCTGCCCATAATCATAATAACTTGGGCAAATAATTTCATGTACAAACAAGCTGCCCATAATAACTTGGGCAAATCACGGAAGCGATTAAAAGAAAATAATAATGAGTAGAGGTGTAAAAGAAAAGTACTTTGTATATTTCTGTATTTTGAGAACAGTTAAGACAAGCTAAAAATTGAGTGAGTTAATATGTATTGAAAAGAGCTAAACATTTCTTTACCTCAACCAGCTAAGTGGGGTTCTTTTTTTAATAAGAAAAACATTAATTTGAATGACATTTTTGTTGCTCCCATAGTTTTTTTAAATTCCCTAAAATATACCTGAATATGGAGTATGAGCCCTGCAGAGGGAACATAAAAAGTTTGAAAATTCTAATTTTCAAAATAAGAGGTTGGAAAATATTGGATAAGGAAATTGGAGTTTTCCCAATTAATGGGGGGAAATATTTTTTGGGGTGGTAGAAAACTGAAATTTGATAGGAATGTATAGAGTAGGATAGCCAAAAAGCTTTGAGAATTTGAAATTTAAAAAGGGCAAACTGGGAAATGGAAGGGCTCCAAATTTACAAAGCTAATCTAAATAGCTACTCTCTGTTGTAGACAATATAAATGTTTGCAGATAGACAGAAGGAATACTCTAATAAAATACCAGAGCAGCATGTATATTTAAAATTTCAAAATAGAGAGGGGGGATATAAAATTCCCAAACAAATATAAAAGCTGCACCACTTTTTGGTGTGGTAAAAAATGGAAATTCAACAGCTAGGTAGGGGTGACCTGGCGGTCTAGGGGT
>CABEEJ010011406.1:0-11141 GCA_901482245.1 Timema douglasi | reverse complement strand
ACGTGATAACTTGCTATAGTTTCAGGTTACACTACGTACTGAAAAGACTTGTTCACTTTCATGACTGATACAATTTTATGTCCACATCCACTGTCCTTCACACTGGCGTGTATATCCCAGTGTAGCCAATCACTCGACAACACATTTCCTCACATTCATAACATTTATGTATTCTTTACTTATTCAGGGTATTTCTATGACCCCTTGAAGCACAAAGTGTTTTATAAATGTTATTTTACTTATCATGTACATATGTTTGTTTGTGTAGTCAATTTTAAAAATATGTTTACAGAAAATTAGTCCAATGTTTTCTTTACTTTTTATGATATTTATTTTAGATTACTGTATTTTATTAGTTTTTACTAGAAACCTATATTATAATGTTACTTATTCATAATTTATATTATTTTAGTTCAATATGTGTAATTTTTTTAGATTTGTTGTGTTCTGTTTTAAATTTGTTTTGAAAGTTTTGTTTGATTATTAATTGAAATATGTTATTCATCAAAAGATCAAATTATGTTTTTGGCACATGGTTTATTTTTGCGTAACTAGATTTGAAGGTATGGATATGGGAAAGTCAAGAAAGCAAAAATAGACCAAGAACCAAATTGATATTTAAAAAAGTATTACCATGTGAATTAAATACTATCTTTAAGTAAATTAAATAAAAAAATTAATTTTCTGTTAAAATATGTCTCTATCAATTGGTCTGTTTATGCATAACATGGTCCAAATGAACTAATGCGGTAGGGATGGGGATAGTAGAATTTAGAGGAAATTCACCCACATTTTACATGGAGGCTGAGTGAGAAATCATCTTTAAAAAAATCTCATTCAAAAAGACTACCAAAGTTTTATGTTAGGTATAATTAAAAATATTTTCACTAAGGGTGCATTGTGTTAGCCTTACGTTCCTGTGCCCCAAGAAAACACTTGTCCTGTGGCTGTGAGTAGTAAACAATGTTCAAGGCCACACGCGACTTGAACCACTTTCTCGGTTGAGGGAGTTGAAAGTGCTACAGGAATGCTGTAGACCATGCCTAAAAGTCAGCAATGCAAGATTTATTAAAAGCATTTTCTGAGTGAAACTATCTAGTTATGATATGAATAATTGTCATTGTGATATGAATAGAGTATTCCTACCAGATTCTGAAAGGGCTATATTCAAAGTTTCACTGCAACAAACATTCACAATTCGAACTGATGAGGAAGTTTCTGTTGCTGCAAAATTAGAAATTTGTTTCCATGTTCCTGTATCAGTAAGATACTGCCAGCAGTTCCCAGTCTCAGTCACTGTCAGGATATGATTCTTGCAACAAGATGCCTGCAACCAATAAAACATAGATGATGATGATGACGAACCAGTTAAATATTGCAGCTGTATGTTTTAATTACAAAATAGGGGGAAAAAATTACCTTCAGTATATTTTCACATTATTTATTCACATAATTAATTTTCTTAAGCCACCAATTTTGGAACAATTGTTAATATTTAACTAAATACTTTTCTTAAACTAATGTTAGTTGGTATAGCTTGCTTGCGGGTTCATGCCATGAAGTTTTTTGTGTGTTTTTTAAATATAAAATAAAATTAACAATTAATTTAATTTCTGCTTAAGAATTATTTTTTTCTCAAGTTGCTATTAAGTACCTATTTATTTATCACAATATGGGGACTTAGGGACTTTATAATTATTTTCATTTATAATATTCAAGTAATGATACTAATATCATTCCCTGAACTTTATGAAAATAGCGTAGGTTTCGAGGTGTACCAAGGTTGTCAGAATAATGCAAAATAAGATGATTGTTTCAACCAAAATGTATTGTTTTAACTCCTTAGCTAAATATTTCAAAATAATATTAACAATTAACTTTCTTAAACTGTGTTAGCTACTCAAGTTTTGAAACTTGCTTAAGTTTAGATTATATAAATAACTTATATATACACACATATGTACAGTTGCCATTGTGCTATTGGCAGTATAAAGTCATTACCAAGTCGAATGTGGTTGCGTTATTTTATAGCTGTGATAAGAACTGACCACTAATATGTAGCTGACAATTCCCGCAAGTCTATCAATGACTCTGCCTTAAAATATAAGTGAAGAATGTCCCTAGGCACGGGACGATTTCTAGATAGCTCGGTGGTTAGAGCATTGGCGTACTAAAACAAAGGTCCTGGGTTCTATTCTCGTATCAAGCTGTCATTTTTTAATTTAAAGAATATAATATTAAATGTGGCTGTAACTGTAATTATAAAATATAATAGCTTTACTATTTAATCTTTCAGAACTGTACTAATTAATTATTCTGTCCCCCTCACTTTATATTTGACCAAACAAACTCACACTAAAAGGAAGTGAATGTTTTTGTTTGGAATGGTTTTAAAGGTGTTTAATACTACATTGAAGGGAATAATTTACGAACAGTCTTTGCCAAGATGACATCACATTATTGTGACAGAGATTACACACAGAGATATTTACTTCTGCTAGGATATATAGCCTTATGACCCTAACAAGACAGGTGGATCTGAGCTAAGTGAGGAGTCTTAGAATAGCCGAGGAAGTTACAAGCACCTCATGAGTACCAGGGGAAACGCAATGTTTGTAATTGAACGTCATGTTGTGGTCAGTGCACCTGGCTACGAGCCTAGGGATCCTGGGTTTGATTCTCGGCTGGCACCTCGGGTATTTTATTCTTTACGGGGAATAATCCCAACAGTCACTAGGGATTGGTTAATTAGACTTAAGTTAGGTTAAGAATTACACCGACTCCACAACTTCATAATCACTATCATCATATCATCTCATTACAGGGACAAAATATAGACAACCTCCTATGATGTACCTTGGGATAGTGTTACATATTAATAAATGTATCACCAACTTGGAAGACGTACTCAAGTTAATAATAAATTACTATAATAAGAGCATTAAGATGTTATAATATACTTAGATAATTTATTTGTCAACATATTGAACTCTATGCTCTGTACAGAACTAATATTAGCTTATATGGGAGAAGGTTAATTTCTATAGCATTAGAATTGAACTCTACATTGTTTGTGTATATCGATATTAACAGGGTCTTGATTCATTCAAACTTCACTTGAAGATTTCTCATTTCACAAAATGTGATGTTTATTAGAGAGTTGTTTAAGTATCTTCCTAATATAAAATCCAAGTAGATTTATTTATTTTGGTTATTCTTTGGTTTAGTGGAACATACTTGTCGGACATTCAAAATTTATTACGTAAGTTATAGCTGCACAAAATTAAGTCCAAACAAAATAGCATTGATATTAAAGAACCACACTTTTGATATGGGTGACCACTAATATCACAGTGCAGATGAATAATAAAGGCTTTTTTTTTATAAAATATCTTATAAGATTATTTTGTAGTGTAGTTTTTAATACATATACTTTTGTTTAATACTAAAAGGGATTAAAGAAATAAGAGAGATGGTGGGAACATAAAGCAAACTGAAGGTTCTCGGAGAGGTAAATTGCATTAATGAAAGAAAAGAGGGGAAAGAAGTTGTGGGTCTAAAAAAGAGTAGACTAAAGCTAGTTTAGTGATAGATATATTTGAGTTTTTGGTTTTCAAGAATGATTTCCTCTCATGGGTTGAGACGGTACTCTTAACATTTACCAATAATACCTTAAAAGGGGGAGGGGTGTCCATTTGCAAGTGCACCAACAACACTTGTCTATAACTATTTAGGGTACGCATGTCAGCATGTCCCTAACATTCCTCAAAAACATTACTTTTACCTCCCCATCATCTTCTATAGAGGTCTGAGCAATACCAGCATGTCTGTACTTTTAGTTGAAATGTCAGTCTTCTTGCTTTTGGAGGTTGTGAATTCGATTAGCAGAAAAGAACCTGCCGTTACGTCTGCAACTGTAGGAACCTTTGTTGAAACCATGCCGTTGGATGCATCTAATGGAGAGTTTCACGAGCTGCATTGCCAGAATCGCTCTCCGGGTAGAAATCTAAAAAGTCAAGCGTGAAAACTCTGAACTTGGAAAGCTCTGACCAGAAAGTGCGCCCTACAATCAAACTTTCCTTATTGTAGCCCTTCAAAAAGTGTAGCGACTATAGCTTGTCAATACCATTTACAAACCTTCATCTTTCATCCAGCATCTCTTTATTTTTATTTTACTTCTTTAGGTAAAAGGTGTATTATTTTGACATTTTCTACAAAAGAGTAGGCCCCTAAGTCGCTTCTAAAAAATCTTTAGCATTATCAATTTGAACCTTGCATTGTTTCACTATGCTAAATACAGCCCTTTTCACAAATGCACCAATTCCATCAATAGCTCCCTTACCATGAGAGGTGGCAAAAAAGTACCACTCTCCCTCTACATTGAAGTCATCTGGCATAAAACAAAGGTTTGTTAGTGTGAACCGATTTTTAAATTGGGATGCTGCCCCATCGGAAAATATATTTATTTCCCATAGATCATTTAGTTCCTGTTTTAACTCACTGATGATTCTTTTAAGACATGAAAAACAGCATACTTATCATGGCTCAAAACATCAGTTACAATTGCAAAAGAACGAATTTCATCACCAGTGAGCCAGACGCAAGCAGTAAAGACTGTGATCTGCTTATGACTCCAGTGTGCTGACTGAATTTCATCCTGTGTGATGGTTGAATAGTTTTCTGCAAAGTCAATTTGCAACACAACCTCACCTGTCTGCAAGGTCTGTTTTACCTCCATGAATTTTTGAGATAGGATTTTTTTAACATACACATGTGTTTTTAAATGAAGCAGCTGGGAGTTAAGCTCATGAACAGCTTCCTCAAGTGTTCCATCAGTTGCAACTATTTTAGAGTGTCCTTCAATCTCAGTCCATTTACCCCAAGTAAGATTGCAGGAGACATCTTCATCAATTAGAGTGAGGTGGTCAGTGGTACATCTGCTACAGTTCTCAAGCATGCATTTTTCATTTTTTATGTCACAACAAATCATTTCAAGTAGTTTAGCATCAGAATTTGGAAAGTACTTAACTTTCTTGTTCAGGGAAATTGCTGTGCTATTTGCAAACACACACATTGTGTGGCATCTCACTAGTCAAGAGAACATAAGTGGGGCGAAGGTCATAAAACTTGACTATTTTCACTTTAATATCAGGGTTTTCTGACACAAATAAGGAATACACCTCCTTAACAGTCATGTTCATGTAGAGCTTTTGATACAATACCCTCCCTCCTGTTTTGGGATTTTTGATAGTTTTGATATCTTTTATGCCTGGAGACTGGCGACTAATATCATCACGTTGATAAAAAAAGTCTCCACTTTTTCTATTGTTTCTTCAGATAATGCATGCTTAACTTCTTTTTTCTCCATATTATTGGCAAGAATAGTTTTAGCATGGAATATATTAAAATACTCATACACTAGTTTTTTGATGACAGCAGTCTTTTTCCTGGGGCTGCAGGGAAGAATTTTTTTTAACTTGACCTACTGATTTCCTTAGGGACTGCACACAAGAGTTAGGTCTATGCCTATAGCTCAAATATAGGCCTACTTTATAAAAGGTTCAAGACATTTAATTTCATTTGTTAATTTAAAGAAAAAATAAATATCATAAAGGAAGTTTATCCCATTGTGCAGTCAGATGGCTATAACCAGCAAATTACCATGGAATTGGAGACAGACTAAAATGTGATTCATCAGTTTTATAAAAAAATATTTGAGAAATGTGTTTAACATAAGAAATTGTTCACTTTTACAAAGTTATGGATTCACTTTTATATGTTGTTTTTTTGTCACGGGTGGGACATCTCAATCACTCTTTTCTCATTTTTAGATAATGATCAAAATGCTTACTTAATCAAAATATATATGTGGAACTTGTAGTACAAATATGATGGCATAAGCTCAACACACAATCTTTTCCCAAATGTAAACAAAGATGCTTCTGCAGTGTTGCCAGCCTAGATCACAAAACTATGTTCCAAGCAGGCAAGTGCAAACACAAACACCATGTACATGGTTAAAAAATAAATATCAGCTTTTTTGTGTTTTTTTTCAGGCAGTGGTAATTTTGGGATTTTAAATTATAAAATATATTTAAATTAGTTTGTTTTTTTCACCTTAAGAAATATGTGTTGGGGCTCACATTTTCATGGAATGCCCCTTTAGTAACAAATGGAAAGAGGTGGAGGATGCATTAAAGAAGATGAAACAAGGAAAAGCACCAGGTGTCGATGAAATTATTGTGGAAATGATAAGAGCAACAGGTGAAGTAGGTACACAATGGTTATACAGGGTGCTGAGAGTGATATGGAACAAAAACAAGGTACCAGAAGACTGGAAGAAGGGAATTATAATAACTATCTTCAAGAAAGGAGACAGGAAGAGGTGTATGAATTATAGGGGGATACCAATGATGTGCCACTGTACAAACATATATGAGAAGATACTGGAAAAGAGAATAAGAAATCAAATGAAAACAAGGTTAAGAGAGGAATAGCACAGATAGAAAGAGAGTTTGGAAAGCGATGGAGGCAGCCGAAGTGGAAAGAGGAGTTGTAATGAGAGTGAAAAGCATCTATGAGGAATAACAGGAGTTGTGTTAAGACGAAGAGTGGAAGGACAAATGGGTTCCAAATAAAAAATGGAGTGAATCAGGGGAGCGTACTTTCATCACTACTATTTGTAATGGTAATGGAAATGGTCATGAACAAAGTGGGAGGGAAAAATGAAAGCCATAAGGTTTACTGATAACTTGATAGTATGGGGGAGAAGGAAGAGGAAGTACAGAAATAGCTACAAGAATAGAATGAGGAAGGGAAAGAGTGTGGNAGGAAGGGAAAGAGTGTGGAATGAAATTTAGCATGGCAAAGTGTGAAGGGATGGTAATGACAAGGAAGAGGATAAGCCCTAATAAAGCTGAGAAAAGTACAGTGGTGTGTAAGAGACCTGCTATGGAGAAGAGAAGTGCCCTTGAAGTGTAAGAAAGTATTGTACAAGACATACTTTGTACACATTGCACATATGCTGCAAAAGATTTATTTAACCAAAAAGAACTAATCCCCAATATGGCTAAAATCATCTTACTTGAGTAATTTTCTCCAAACATGGTAAATTAAGTTTCTTCAAATTAAGTTCACTGTCTCCTTCAGAACCACATACTGGTAGACCAGCTATGAACAAGCCACTATCTGAAAGTCAAATAATCAGTAGGCCTAAATATTGTTGTTGACTATTCCTGGCTGAAAAAAAAAGTAGATCATAAAGTTTACAGAGTTTTAAGTTCACTAACTGGTTCTCCAGTACCAATAGCTCAAATTGAGTCAGAAACATCTTAACTAATAGGCATAAATTGTATTTTCAAAAAGTATATTGCTACATATTACCACTTATTGGTGAGTGACCCACATTATTAATCTCTAGTGAGCTACCGTAGGCTACTATGTATGTATGCGTATTAATAATGGGCAGCACTAACAAATCTGCACCATAGAAACTTGTTGAGCCAAACTTCATTATTGAATGGATTCCCGGACAGATAAGATGATCATGTATAGGATGTTCAAGACATTATCAATTAGCATATTTATAAGTAATATGTGAAAATTGTGGTTCTTAAGATAACAAACTATAGCGAGTCTTTGATTTTGTGTGTCAGTTTTTACTAATATAATATAATGTAAGACTAAAAAAAGGGTGATTTATTTTTGCGAATGAATAAATACATGTTGCATCTACATGCTAAAAGTAGGTAGTTAGGTCTGTTAAGTAATAAATGTGTCAGTTAAGGAAAGCATATTAGATGTCAATATGTTTTAATATTTGCAATAACTTAATATTTACTAGTAGACCTATTGTGGAAGTTGTACTAATACAAATTAAATTAGTTGGAAAATGATACCTGGGTACGGGAACCGAACCCGGAACCTTTGACTTGGTGCATCAATGCCACTAAACCATCCAGGATTCATCCTGTACTCAAGATCATTCTTCGCTCGACTCAATTCATAACATATAGCCCTATTATAAAAGTGGAATATTTTGTTTGGAAAAAAACAAGTGCCTTAAATGCATGATATTTTGTGTACCGACACCAAATTTAATTACGTTTGAAGGTTGTAATTACACATATGCTCAATTTTTTTCAAGATCTGGTTCTCCAACAACATAGAAGATGGAAGAAAATGAAATTAACAGTTTATAAAGATTACAGCTTGGTGCAGCTAACCCGAGGAAAAATAAGTCAAGTGTATCAAATCCCCTAATCTCCCTACCCTGTAATAATCACTGGACATTGTTAGGCTAGTCAAATCTTGCATATCGTGGTTTTCAGGACATGCAGCATCAACGGAATAAACAAGAACTATGTTCAAATAAATGACTGGCAAACTCAACGAGAAGAAACCAACGGGAAGGCTTGGATGGAGATGGGAGAAAAACATTAAAATAGAGGGGTCAATCCACAAAATATCATTCATTTAAGACACTATTTTCCTAAATAAAATATTCCTATTTTATAATACCTCCATCTTTTACATAGTTAAAAAAGCTGGAGCATGAATTTTCACAAGCTCACATAAATTGTTATCACAAGTGAACTGATTGAGAGCCGGCCAGCAGGGCCACAGCCTGAGGCACCATCGCTTGGGGGCACCAAAGTTCTTAAAAAATGTACTAATTTAAATGTTATTTTAAACATAGTTGTATGTCACAAGGCACGTGGGAAATATTTAATATTAATAATAAAGGTAATATTTTTTAAAAGGGGTGCAGAAGGTGCGTGATTGTGAATGCTATATTTCTAATATATAGATTGATATAAAAGTACATGTTTGCACTCAAATTTCGCTGCTCTCTGCTCTTGTCCCTCCTTTGGTTCACATAAATGCTTATTCCGTTGTGTTAGTGGTCAATTTCCTTTTTATTTAAATAAACTCACCGTTTTCAGTTTAATTTTTACCAAAATTTGCACCTTTTTATGTAAATATATCATGTTGAAGTAAATAGGTGCCATGTGGTCTATTGGTTTAAATTGTATGCTGAATGGTTTTTAATATATCGAAAAGCAGAATATAAATTGAAAAAGATAATTTAAATAAGTACTCGCCCGCTTGTTTTTTCTGTCATGGTACATTTTCTGTGATTAATATTATATTTTGAGCTGAAATTTTAACAAAGTTTTCACCTGTTGTGAATATATTACGTTGAAGTATTGTATGATCTGTTAATTTCATACCTACTAATTTATTTTTTTGTGCAATGAAAAAATATGTTAGGCTATATTTAATAAATAGAATCTGCTAAAATGTATAAAAATATAAGGGGTTTAAGGTTATGTTTTCAAACAAAAAATTTCAATTATTTGTTTAGTTGAAATTTATATGATATAATTTATATTCTTTTAAAATTATATAAAATATATTTAAGCTGACTGTCGTGATAATAACTTTATTTTTGGCATAGGCCTACAGTTAGATAATTATGAGTGCTAGTTGAGAAGAGAGTGATTTCTCATTGAGTAAGAAAGATTGTCTAATAGTGCAACTAGCTATCTGTCTAAAATAAAGTTATTGTGGAGTTAAAACAATCATTTCAATGAGACTCCATTCAAAAGCTATATAATCTATACTCGGCATTTTCATGGAACTCCTATTTAAACTTTATTGTAAAATCTGATACAATCATATTAAATATGCATAAGGCCATATATATTTAATCATATTTTATACAAATTTTGCATCATTCTTTCAGTTTATATTATAAAAATTGTCTGCAAACGTTTGTTAACTAATAAGCTGTGTTTTGTATAAATGAAAAGAAGTTCTAGATTTCACCAATTTAATTTAAACTTTTGCTGAAAGCAAAGCAAGACATGATAAAGATAAGATAAAGTAATAAAAAATGTAAATAAAAAGTGTATTCAGAAAAAAAAATTATTGGTATCAGTTGTTAATTCTTTCCAAGCCATATAAGAATATATTAGAATTAAAAAGATTTTGTTTTATTAACTAAGAAAAAGATTTTCAAGCATAATCAATAAAATCTTAATACTTTTTGTTATTTAAGGATTGGGGGCACATTTTTTGGCATTGCCCGGATTGCATGGTCGGCTTGCTGTTTGTATTTATACTAACTAGGGCCAATATCTAACATTTTAATTAGTTTTTATTTATTTTTTCTTCTTAGATGTGCTTTTAACATGTAATGTTTGTAAAATAAGCTGAAAAGCTCCTTCAAATGTAATTAATAATTACAAAATTAATTTGATTTGACTTCTTGTGAGTGTGTGATAATAATAAAATGGGTCAGTGGCCGCATGGTCTAAGGTGCTACTCTCGTAGTAGACTAGACTGCCGAAGACAGGGGTGATCAAGGTTTGAATCGTGATCTGGTGTACTAAAGGTGATTTTTTTTCCCCCCAAGATGGTTGTACACTCTCCCTCCACACAAGCGCTGGTACACTTCCTCTAAATATAGGCCTAACCTTCCCAATCCCAAAAAACTATCTCTAATTAATAAATAAGCCTATAAAACCACATCTAGAGACTTCATTTCTGTAAGTCTGTGATCCGGCCCTAAGAAAGTGATACCGCAGTATTAGATAGCTCTGTCTGCAAAGTCCAAATGTTTTTGCTCATTCATGTCTGTTCTCTATAGAAGTTGAAGTTTGTTAACTCTTTGAACTTTATTAAGACAAGTTAAAAGACTTAATAAAAGCACCAATATTATAACTAATAGCTATGCTTGCTTTGTTTACATCCAGATTATTAATACATTTATTTATTTTGCACTTTCAAGCAAAAGCAAACAATTGTTAAGTTAATAGTACAAATCGTGTTTTTATAAATTTATTGTGAGTGTACATTTCCTACATTTCGACTATATAATGAAAGTTTTTCAAAAATAGTTGTTTTAGTTAACTTGTAGTTTATGATCTGACTTCTGGGCGCGTGTTCTTTCGAAGAGTTTTATTGGACAAAGTCTCCAACTATCTCATTGGTTTGCACGGTCACGTGATTATGGATCCAAATTGTTTAAACTGTAGACTTGAATATAATTTCTTTAAGAGGCCGGTCAACACTTGTTTACCCATCAAAACATGGTAATAATAAATAAAATATTGTGACAAAACCGTTCTATGGAT
>CABEEJ010011404.1:0-11142 GCA_901482245.1 Timema douglasi | reverse complement strand
CAGATAAATCTTTGCCGGGACCGAGGATTGAGCCCCGGCCGCCAGCATAGAAGTCTGACACCTTACCCCTAAACCGCCAGGTCACCAATTTTTAAAAGTATTGTGGTTAAAACCAAAGTAATGATAGGAAAAACCTAACAACCAAACCCCAGGTCAATAATTTACCATTTAATGTAAACAAAATCAGAAGTGAAGGAAAAGAATCCTGGTTTCCACCAGTTATATTTTTGTTAGTGAATTTGTTTGGTAAATATAGTAATAAAAATACAGGATCTTCATTGAAAAATAGCCAACAGATATTATGTTGATAAACATTTCTTGGAAATAAAGATAATTTCAGTTACCAACTATTATTAAAAATCAATTTGATTAAACCCAAAAACAATTTTTTTTTTAAGAATTTAGACAAAGTTCAACCACAAAACTTTTTCAATTTTTGTATTTCATGTTCTAACACTTCTGCCTCTTTCTTTGCTTTCTTCTAAACTGTTCTTCTTTTCACTTCTAATTTTCTTATTTCTTCAGATGCTGTTTTTCTTTTGTGACTTAAGTCTACTTCAATCTTATTCTTCTTTTCAAGCGCTTCTTACCTTATTTCTGATGCATTCCTCAAAGCATGAATAATTTTTTTCTTAAATTGTAATATTTAGAAGTCCCCGGGTTCTAGAGACTGCATCATAAGTTACACGTTGAGCAATAAGGAGGCTGTCCTCATGTAGTTTCCAACCAAACCTTCTTTATTCACAGAAAAACTTCACTCAATGGCTGCATTGCTATGGAAGGGAACAAGAATTATTTTTAGTGAAATAATGTAGTTCCTGGGATGCATTTACTTTAGAACAAATATTAATGCAGAACTTATTAAGCTGGTCAACACTTGATGTGAATTGTTAAAGGTAATCAATAACTTCTTGCTTTGATACAAAGTCCAAGTAGTCTCTTTTTACAACATCAGCTCACACGCTAGATAGTACAACATCAGCTTACACGCTAGATAGTACAACATCAGCTTACATGCTAGATAGTACAACATCAGCTTGCACGCTAGATAGTACAACATCAGCTTACATGCTAGATAGTACAACATCAGCTTACACGCTAGATAGTACAACATCAGCTTACACGCTAGATAGTACAAAATCAGTTTGCACGCTAGATAGTACAACATCAGCTTACACGCTAGATAGTACATCAGCTTGCACGCTAGATAGTACAACATCAGCTTGCATGCTAGATAGTACAACATCAGCTTACACGCTAGATAGTACAACATCAGCTTGCATGCTAGATAGTACAACATCAGCTTGCACGCTAGATAGTACAACATCAGCTTGCACACTAGATAGTACAACGTCAGCTTACACGTTAGATAGTAAAACATCAGCTTACATGCTAGATAGTACATCAGCTCCACGCTAGATAGTACAACATCAGCTTGCACGCTAGATAGTACAACATCAGCTCCACGCTAGATAGTACAACGTCAGCTTACACGCTAGATAGTACAACATCAGCTCCACGCTAGATAGTACAACATCAGCTTACACGCTAGATAGTACATCAACTTACACGCTAGATAGTTGTTTCTTGTCTAGTAGGACTTCTAATACACAAGTTATCCTATGGGTCCTAACAGATGGATGGAGCAGGACTGTGGGAGAGAGACATTAGCACCCTTGACAATCTGTAGGAGAGAGGACACTTTGTAGGAGTTTGTTACAGAGATCAACTAGGAATTGACAATCTCCTCTGAACTGAAGTATCTTGATGTATTTAATTCCTTTCAAAGCTGCGATTGGTAAAACCCAATATCTACAGTGGGGAGTGATTTAATGTTGGATTGTTTCTTTAAATCAATGGCTAACCATTTTCTGTAAGTATTTGCTGAATTCATTACATCACATTTTACATTTCTGTTCATCGAGTGCTCAAGCAGTTTATTTAGATATACAAAATAAATGGCAATGCAGGTTGATTGCTCTGATATTCGGTGAGACATTGCCCCAACTCAAGTGAAACTGACAGCACGAATTCTAACTTCAATATCAGAAGTTCAGCCTTCACAAAGTTGATTGATGTTTGAGTATCAGATTTTGGAGGATGCTTGTTAGGATGAAAATACTATTTTAAACGCGGCAGCATTGACATTGCTCACTAACGCCCTCGAGTTTTCTACATTGATAGAACACTTCATCGGGAAGAGATGATTCTGTTATTCTGTGATAGTCTGCTCTGCACGTCTTGTTGGAAAAATTCAAACAAACAATAAAGTGAGCAGAAAAACTGGTTAATAGTCCAACTAGAGTTAGCATGTGCTGTTTAGTAACAACAATGGACAATGTGTAAAGAACAATTCTGAATTCCAGTAACTCAGAGTTACAGGTTGGTTGGTAGTTTTTACAGCCATGTCTGTTAATAGTGTGAAGAATATTTTTAATTAAAAAGTAAATGAGCAGAATGATGCAAGTAATAATAGCAGCTTGTTTCTTGATAATGAGCGCTACTAGAAGTGAAGAAAGTACAGATATTGCGAAATAATAACCACCCACTGACTTTGAAACATTACCGGCGTCTTAAAAGATATGATGTCATGAACATCAGTGATATGGAAAAACTTATTGAATGTGTTTCGGGAGAAAATGATGATTCAAACAGACACAACACATGTCAACAGAGGGTACAACAGGACAAGAGGTAACACACGTCAACAGAGGGTACAACAGGACAAGAGGTAACACACGTCAACAGAAGGTACAACAGGACAAGAGGTAACACACGTCAACAGAGGGTACAACAGGACAAGAGGTAGCACACGTCAACAGAGGGTACAACAGGACAAGAGGTAACACACGTCAACAGAGGGGACAACAGGACAAGAGGTAACACATGTCAACAGAGGGTACAACAGGACAAGAGGTAACACACATGCACATTTCCTAGTGAATATTAACAATACAGTGAAACCTCTAATCATAATTTACGTTGAGGATCTGAATAAAATGAAATATGCGGGAACCTATAAAAACTTAATATTTTTTTCATTAGCACCAAGTCTTACTACTCGTATGGGTTGTACACAAATTAAATATTTATGCTAGTGGGTTAGGGATGAGCAGTATTGTTATTAGAAGAAGTGTAGTCATGTTTGCATGGAGGAAGAGTGGAAAAAACTAAATATCCCTATAATACGAAGTCCAGTCTAATGAAGAGTATCACGTTATAACATGTGAACCCCAAAGTGGTTTATAGTATTATTAAAAATGATCATATCTGCCTATATGTACAAGGGCTGTTCAAAAGTTCCCAGAATATTTAAATAGCGCACCGACATAATGCCGTAGAAATATACAGTAAGTAGCACTTAATAGTGGAGAGCTTCGCAATTAACAAGCTGTTGACCTCTCAGTTCTCTTCGTGTTAGTCCTCACTCTGCAGTGTTCTGTTTAGGAGCTTGTTGTGCGTGTTTCGAGATGGGTCAGTTTTATGAGCAGCCTACCGACATTAAATTTTGAGTCAAACTTGAGAAAACATTGAAGAAAACAAATGAATGGACGTGAATGACAACCCTCATGTGGCCCAAGTTCAGAGAACTGTGCATTCAAACCAGTGATTGACCATCAGAGAAATCGTTGATAACTGTACAATTTGGAGGGATTGCGTCAAGACATTGGGAATGCAGCAAGTTGCTGTTGAGATCGTTCCACAGCAGCCGACTCAGGATCAGAGAGACAATCGCGTTGCAATTAGCCAGGGAATCTTAGATTGCGTAAATGAGAATGACAATGTCATGCTGACAGTTTGTTTTTTTGACACCGAGGGTGTTGTTTATTAACAAATTTTACTGGAGGGAACAAACAATGAATTGTTGGTACTATCTTGAATTATTATCAGCACCGCGTCTTACTACCCGTTCGGGTTATACGCACTTACACTAATGTGTGATGGTAGGGTGATTATGAGATGGAATGGAGGACCTACAGTTTAATCGTGGAATCCGAACCACGGTGGAGGCCTGGTATTCCCCACATTCACAAGATGTCTTGTCAGAGGTGAAGGAAGGGTTTGGTAATCTACTATCTTGAAGTTCTGAGACGTTTGCAAGAAAATGTCAGGGGAAAAAGTACCAGGTTGTGGAAAAACAAATCCCGGTTCCTCCGTAACAATGCGCCTGTACATGCATCACTACTGATTCGTCACTTTTGAAGATTTTTTTTTTTCCTCCCTTGTTTTTGTTTACCCCTTATGCAAACCTTTATCGGTTGCAATCAATTTCAGAAATAGTTGTAACAATACCCTCGCGAAGAAAGTCATTTAATGAGGATATAAATTGTGCATCTGTCACATCACCCAAAATGCATTGCAACTGTGTACAGCTATCCCTGTACCTTTTGTTTGTAATACATTAAATACAGGTATTAGTCAACACAGTTTGTGGTACGCAATGTCCTTTGCATGAGGTTCTCCTCAATCTGTACACTCACTCAGTCAACATAATACCCGCAGAGTCAGTTGTTATGAAAATTAATGCATTTCTTCTCTTTTCTTCCTCATTACAGAAAAAATACATTTCATTTCATTGACATATTTGTCAAAGCCGGAAATGGGAGATGGGTGGATATCTAATCCTTTCATAGAAGAGTATTTTGAACCGGCTTCGTTGTCGATTCCTGGAAAGGAGAAGTTGCTAGAGCTCGCATCAGAACCTCTTCAATGGTGGAATGTTGAACCTAGTCAGCTTTTGGACTCGTCGTGCTGACGAACACAGTGAACTTTCTAGAAAAGCCATAATGTTTGGGTTGCCGTTTGCTAGCACGGAGCTTGTTGAACGGCCATTTTCTTCGTATACTTATATAAAAACAAATATAGAAGCAAATTAGACGCAGCTCCGGATTTGAGATTGTATTTATCATTTTTTGAGACTAATTTTTCAAAACTATGTTACTCAATACAGTCCCAAATATCACATTAATTTTTCATTTTTCCAATCTTTGTGTTAATTTGTTTGCTTACTTCAAAAATAAAAAACTATATATAATGAAAAAATAGACCATTTATTTTGATTCAACTTATACCTCTTTTGGAGAAATTTTCGGAATCTGTAATGGTCAAAAAAATTGAGGGTAGGGAGTGAGGGGGGGGGGCGGGATGGCTGGAGGATTTGGGGTAGGGGGTACGCAGTCTGAAAAAGGTTGGGAACCCCCGGTATAGAGGATGGTTACTAAAGAGGGGCAGGTTTTCTCATGTGAATATGCTTCAGGAATTACGTCGTTAACGTGAAGATTGGCGTAATTATTTATGAATCGATAGAGACACTTATCTGAAATTACTATCCTTAGTAACCCCAGGAATGAACAAAAGGACAGTACCATGAGAAGGGCTGTCACACCTCACGTGAGACTGTTCCAGCAACAGTAGAAACTACAAAGTTCTTGAATTCACAACTGTAATATTGTAGCATTGGGCTTACAAGACAGACGTAAACAACAACATTATAGAAGAAACTTACCGCATTCACCTCCTGACAAGACTCGCATGGAACAACGGCTCAAGTCCTCGAGACGAACATTCACGGTCCCGGCCTAACAGAACACTAAGAGAGCCAGAGGCGTGGCAATCAGAGCGGCTGCTGGCTTGGCCGGGCATGCGCAATGGCGAGTCTCCGTACTAGAATGATCGCGACGCTGCCACATTCTTCCATTGTAGTCCAAAACTTACCCTCCCCCCTTCTCCTGTCTTCCTCCACTGAGTTGGGTATATATTATGCTTTCTGTACCGATATCGTCCCAATTGGGCCTATGTCTTAGTAGGAATAACACAAAGCTCCTGCTTTCTCCGTCTATAGAAATGTAAGATCAAAATTCTGTTTCGCCTTATGGAACTTTATATTTAATAATTATTTTTCTAAATTCTCTTTTTGGCCACACATTTAAATTTAATAACGTAACAGAGTATGGTTAGGAGCATTCTTTTGCTCTTTGGTATTAAGAGGTCTTTGCGCGTAATCAAAAATATAATTGATATTACGATAGGTTTGATAAGTTTTTGATCATGATAATTTTGAGAATTATTCTAATAACTTTCACGAATACCCGTTTTTGGGTCTTGACGAGAGTTATTATGGTTTTTGTCGAAGGATAAATTTGTATATGTAACGACTTTTGGCGCCATTTCTCTTGGCTGACGATTATATATTTGATATATATTGGTAACAGGTTAAATCTTAAAAGAGTAATTTTAATTGGTTAAGTTGTGATGGTTTATTATCGTTTACAAAACTCCTTTTATTTGTTAGTAAATCTTGGATTGTATCTTGGATTGGATTGTAGAGCGTTGTTAATAAAAATCAATTTTCCGTGATCTGTTTGTTTATCTTGCTAATATATGTCCCATTATTCCCGAGGTATGCACATCAAACATTAGAATTTTATATGAGCTTTATGAAGGCTGCAGTCTCGTGCTGTCTGATTAGATAGTGGTTCACTTATTTGATATCCACAACTGGTTCGAGGGTCGAGAGTTGTGGAACTGTAATGTCTAGGTTGCATTTACAACCTAGATCTTCTCGGCACTCGCTCTGGGTTAAACTCCCCCCATCTTATTATTATTATTTTTTTTATGTATTTGTGGCATCTGCCCCTTTTGGATGCTACAATATCAAAACAAGCGCTAAACCCCATCTAACCAGAGAATTCTAAAAAAGGAGTATTTAAAGGTAAGTAAATGGAAAGTGCAATGCTTAAATAGTTGTTTTTTATATTTTTTAAATACAGTATTAATATCACTATGTAATAAGTAAGCAAATTCAAATATTTTAAAACCCAAAAATGATACTATGTATTGTTTCATCACACACTAAGGGTAGTTTACATCAAAATTTGAAAATAACTGAGTAAAGCTTGCAGAACCAGGAGTAGCAGGGCATGGGGTCTTAGCCCTCGTTGCAAATGGAATTACCATGGTTGGTTCTTGGAAAAAAGTACTTCCTGTGGGGCCTGCACGAGAACAATATGGGAAACCTTGTGACATCATTAGAGGTGGCTCTCTAGAAGGGACACCAGTTTATCCAGTGGCGTATTCCGATAAATTTAATAGGTATGCTGTTCTATAGTATTCGCAATAAGAGTTTGGTGATCCCTCCTCACGAAAAATATGAAATATTGGCAATTTACAGGTTATTTTTCATCTCCAACAGAGTGAAAATAAAGAGGGGGGTCAAGATTCTCTACCCCCCTATCCCGCCCCCATGCCAGAGTCTCTCTTCCCCCCACCCCCTCCTCTCCCAAACCCCAAACATACGTCACATAGACATTGGACAAGGTCATTAGGACCTCTCTGTCTTGAAGTGAAGCCTTAGGAGGCCGCTGGTAGGTAAGAGCACTTGGGAGAAGAATCATTCAAAACACAATATATTGGAAAATTAACAAATATTGATTCTTCTAAGTATACATCTTCTGCAAATAATTATGGGCATGCGGCGCAGGACTGGCATACCAGAGAATACGCCAGTGAGTTGATCTCCAGTAATGTTATATTGTTCCTCGTTTGTTTCAGTTTCCAATGACTGAAACAGAGTCTACTGGTATTGCTGATGGGTTTGAAAGAAAGTGCCAGGCAGTTCCCTCATCGCCTCGGTGCTGTAGACGGGATATGAACCACCGGCACAAAGTGGTTCCTACTATTTAAACTGCAAAAACACCCACAGCGTTGCCAATACTAGCCGTCAGTTTATTTACTGTGATGTAGGGACAAACGGCATACTTTCTGATGGAGGACTTATTTGAAACACTAACATTTTTGGTAGCCTCAAAATTCCCAAATCTGGAAAAGTTTCGAATTGTGCTGAACTTTTTCCGTATGTTTGTTTGTAGGCGATGAAGCCTTTGGAATGCACCCCCTGATTTCCTAAAACCATACCCTAAGGAGCAATTAAATAAAGACACAAGAATTTTTAATTATCACTTATCAAGGGCTATGCATGTCGTTAAACACAAATTTGGAATAATGGCGTCTCAATTTAGTGTTCTTAAAACCGCCATTAACTTAGATGTACAAAATATTGGCACTGTGTTTATTATTTGGTTTTGCTTCACAATTTGTTAATACATCTCCTGAGGTGCTAGACCGTGTAAACATGGAGGATGGTCGGTGGTTCTGTGGAGTTGGGAGTGAGCTGTACAACCTTCAACCTGAGATGATGCAAAACTTGTAAAGGGTACAATCATGTGCTACTTTAATAACAAGTGAGGTCACCTGGCGGTCTAGGGGTGAGGTGTGAGACTTCTATGCTGGCGGCCGGGGTTCAATCCTCGGTCCTGGCAAAGATTTATCTGATTATCAAACCCTTCCTTCAACTCTGACAAGACATCTTGTGAATGTGGGGAATGCCAGGCCTCCACCGTGGTTCGGATCCCACGTTAAACTGTAGGTCCTTCATTTCATCTCACAATCTCCCTACCATTACACATTAGCGTAAGTGCGTATAACCCGAACGGGTAGTAAGACGCGGTGCTAATAATAATAACAAGGGCTCTGTTCTGTGGCAGGACAGGACCATCAAGCTATGACAATGATTTGATAGAGTAAATTGATTTTGAAGTGAAATTATGGTAATTTTTAATGTTTTAGCACTACTAGGTTCTACCAAGCTATGTAAATATATCATTGTTATTTGTATATGTATATTATTTTTATTATAAGGCTCAGGTATTTGAATTTGCAATGTGATAATAGCTCGCCTCTTTTTCTGAATCTTCCTCTATACTCTATAATTCTGATCGACTCTTTGGTCGATTAGGAACAAAAGAAGATCAAAGTATCAAAGAGAAATCCTGTAAAGGTCGTCTGCTTCAACACCAAAACTTTTAGTAACTTTTTACGAAAAACTGAATGAAAATAGTTTTTTTTTATCGACCGCATCCTTTGCAGCCCCACGTTCCACTTACTGGTATTTATTGACCAAAATATCATATGCTTATTTTTTGTCTCGATCACTATATTCTTTAACTTAATTTGCCATAGTAAGGATAACTGCGATATAACTCGATGAATTCACTAAAAAAATCATATGGCCAGTGCCTTATGTCAGACATTTTCAATGTGTAAAAACTATTTAGAAAACAAAACAAAAGGAAACCAATAATATTCGTTCCACACTAGATGAAAGGCAGTAGGAAACTGAACGGAAAGACGGAAGTGCGTATACATGTAACCAACAACGCTCCAACCTGTCAGTTTTCTGAGTAATCATCTGTCTTTATTCAATTCATGCAAATGTCTGTATAGACCAGACTTAAGAAACAAAGTCAAGTACTCACCATAAGTATTTTATTGTTGTATTTTATAAAATAGTCAACTGGTACAAATAATATTGCTAAAATATATGTTACGTTGAAACAAAATAGTAAATTATGAAGATTGACACCTGCACACAGAAATCGAAACCGGGACCTCTGGCTTAGTACGCCAATGCTTTGACCACTGAGATATCCAAGACCCTGCCTTAAAATATGAGTGAAGAGTTACCCTGGGCACGGGACAATTCCTGGTTAGCTCAGTGGTTAGAGCATTGGTGTACTAAGCCAAAGGTCCCGGGTTCGATTTCCCTGTCCAGGAGTCCTTTTTTAAATTTTCAGAACATGATATCTAGATGGAGTAATCCTCACTAAAGACATACATAATAGCTTTGGCTATTTTATTCTGAAACAAAATAGCTCTAATGTTAAATATAAAACTAAATATTTAATCAAAAATAACATATTTAATAACTTTCACTATATTTATTTATTTATTATTTATATTTAGCACCGCGTCTTACTACTCGTTCGGGTTATACGATTTAAGTACTAATTAAACTAATGGATTAGCAATTGGGAAGGTTAAATTAGAGGAAGTGAACCCGCATTTAAGGGAGAATGGAAAACCATTTAGGAAAAACCACCCCCAGTTCACCCGACCGAGATTCGAACCTCGATCACCCCGTCCTCAGCAGTCGAACTCAACACGACTCGCACGTTAGCCAACTACGCCACCGAGGCGGGTCTTTCACTATAAACTCGGTACAATTACTATCAATTATTTATTTTCCATGAATTTAAGAGAGAGTTTATTTGATTAAAAATTTACATAACACCAATCTTCCTTCCCACTTTTTTTTCTATTTTGAGAGACTTCTTATTCTTAACCCATTCCCAGTGCGGACTTTGGACAATGTCTTTGCTTGGCCGAGTGTTCCCTGACCATGGGGTCTACTAAACTTGACCAATGAAATCCCCGACCTTTTCCCTGATCATTTCCTAAAATTCCCGACTAAAATGTATGTCACATCATTCTAACTTCCCCACCCACCCTCGCTTCCCCCTCGTTTTTCTATTAATCTTTTTTATGAATAATAATAAGTTTTAAAATCTAAATAAAGTGTTTTTAATTTGTATTAACATTGTTTACTAGGAATTACAGATATATTACACAGCTACAAACAAAAAAATTACAGTTTGAATCACATTATAATTTACTGATTTAATGATGATTGTATTTCATATTTGAGTAAAACATTTTCCCAGATTTTTATTGTAATTTACCATATACCCGTTTTTTTTACCGATCCTTTAAATTCCCGTTTTCCCAGATGGTAGACACCCTATTGGCCCAAGCGTGAATCAGGGTTTCATTGCAATAAGTTATTGTAATGCCATCTATTGATGAACTACTGTACTTTTAGCCAGTCTGAATACTTCATATTGAAGCTAATAGATGGGACTACCAGTCCAATGTTATGCTACGACCATGAATAAAGCACTAAATGAGAAAATAAACGAGTAACAAAGATATGTTTCAGATAAGAGTATAAAAATGGGTGCCAGTCCTGCATAGAGCGCTGTGCTAAACATGCACCAGGGAATGGGTCAAGGTGCATTCAACTGTACATTGGTCAGAGTGAGGGGTAAAGGTCACTGTCAGTCAGTGCCAACTGCCTAAAGGAAAACATTATCATCTTATGTACGTAGTATCTAAGTCTATTGCAAACCTCCTGAATTCCTAGTAATAAGGTCTAACTAACCCTGTCAACTGGCTTCCAAAAGCAGATATGTCGACTTACCAGCTTCTGGCCAAGAAAGAAACACCTGTCAACTGGCTTCCAAAAGC
>CABEEJ010011403.1:0-11146 GCA_901482245.1 Timema douglasi | reverse complement strand
AGTAGTTTCGGAGCCTATTCATTACAAACAAACAAACAAACAAAAAATCAAACCTTTCCTCTTTATAATATTAGTATGATTTAAGCTCATTACACTAATTTTGCAATTGATATCACACAATTCCAAATAACTTTGGGCAAGTTTAATCAGATTTGTTCATGTAGTCACTTATACAAAATAATCACAATATACTCTGTTATTTTATAAACTCACAGAGGCACTGCAAACATAGCAATCTTCATCCCAGCTAGAGACAGCTCCCAGCCTCCCCGCTGCCTTTCACCGGGTACTGGAGACTGAATAGGGGTAGGAAGTCCAAGACAGCGCGGAGACAAGAGCTAAAGGAGGCAAACAGAGCTGGCGTAACCATGCGGGTATCCTTGAATATATATTTTGATATATTTTTCCAACCTGTATAAACTAGTTCAGACTCCGCTCAGTCAGATCGTCTAGCCAAATGATGTGTCTTGATCACTGAATTCAAATATTATAAGAGTCAAGATGGGATGTGACAGAGAAAATTATATAGCTACACTTTTTTATATCATTTCCGAAATATAAAATACCTGGAAGAGGGCGGAATATATTATTAAAATCTTATGATTTTTTTATATGTGTCTATATTTCACCATAGCGAGAGTTAATATCGCTATTCCGAACATATGGCCACTGTAATTTCCAACAGTGACAGTAATATATCTGTGGAGGAAGTCCCGAGTTTGTATGATGCGGCCTGGTTTACCAAACAGTGAAAATAACCTGGAGCTTCTTGTCAGTGTTTACAAGGTCGCACCCCCCTGGGACTTCCTCTCTCCCCATGTGGGGCTTAGGACAGTCACAGCCTACCGACATAAAGTTTAAAACGAATAAAGCCATCAGTCACTAATACTAGTACTTTACATTCCTGGCTACCTTTATCGAGTGTTTGTTACAAGGTTTTATAGAGGCCGATAATGAACCATTAAATTAATATTCCTTGCCAGGGTTACTATATCCATATCCTCAAAAAGAGTACATTATCAAAATGGCGATCGGAGGAAGACATGTGTAGCTGGTAGAGCAGAATTTCCATACCAAGATAAAACAGTTTCCAAATCCACTGGCTACTAAAATCGGATTGGTGATAATATTTCCATTAATTACAATATTGGATAGGGAGATTTTGCTCACGCGAATATTTTTTACACATTTTAAGAAATCCTAGGGTTTGCTCTTGAGGCTAGATTCTATTAGGTTCATCCAGATGGCTTTATCACCAGCTAAAGTCTTGCAGACCAATTTATGATAGTGCGAAAAAGACGATTTTTCTTTCTTTCTAATAGGGACCTACAATATTTAACTGTGGAAGAAAATTGGTGAGGAAATTTGGAAGAGTTTTTATATTTATTTTGGGAAGATGAGTGTCGATTATTATTTGGACTACCTTAGTAAAATTCTTAGTAGCTACATTAGCATCAATAGCTGAGAAAACACACGACCAATAGGTGGTCACTAGATCGTTGTAAATATTAAAATAATCACTTTGAGATAATCTAAAAAATTGTGGGAATACTTTAAAAAAAGGGATATTTCAAGTTCTTTAAGTAAAAGAGAATGAGCTGAATCGATATTTAATAATGATTGGGTGGAATGCGAGGCCTCCAACGTGGTTTGGATCCCACGTTAAGCTGTAGATCCTCCATTTCATCTCACAATCACCTTACCATTATACATTAGCGTAAGTGCGTATAACCCGAACGGGTATTAAGACGCGGTGCTAATAATAATTATAATAATAATAATAGTAATAATAATAATAATAAAATAATTGGGAGCTCTGCCTTAGCAATGGATGGTATTAGTTAGCAAAAACAACGACTAAAAGATAACAGTACTATTACTATTATACTAGTAGAAGCAAGAAGTTGAGTAGCTTTAACGAAATGTACTAGTGAATTTTTTTTAAAAACTATTATAATCCCAATCAATCTTAGGACAATTAAAATCTCCTAATAATAATATACGATAGGGATTGTTGGATAGAGATCTTTCAAAACATATAAAGTAGTTATAAATGGTTTCAGCCGGTGTTAACCGGCCCCTTGGTGTAGTGGTCAGGTCATCTGGCTACGAGCCTAGGGGTACCTTCGGTATTTCTCCCTTCAGGGGAATAATCCCATTGGTCACCAGGGTTTGGTTAATTAGGCTTAAGTTAGGTTAATACTTACACCGGGTTTATAACTCCATAATAACTATAATCACATAATCTCATAACGGGCACGAAGTGTAACAACCTCCCATGTTGCATCATGAGCAACGCTCTCTGCCAACAGAGAGGCGAATAGTCTACACATAAGGCGACCGAACCAGAATGTTAATATCCTTATTATTCAAATACCGAACTATGTATTATGAGATGTGGGTTTTACTTTTCACAGTGATAAGTTAAAGACTGGGACAGGGGTGTTGTGTCTGTTCTAGATTTAATTTAGCTTACAATTCGTGTGCTGATATACTCTGTAGGTTCAGAAAGTACACGTTAGAAGTATCTTGGAAAGACAAAGTACAGATGTTTGAAACGTACCTAAGAATTCTGTCTACCAGTTGTGAGCTATTAGTGTTGTATTTTGGATATTATTTTAGTGTAGGCCTACGTTATATTGGTGATTTAATCATAATTATTATATAACGTAAAATAAAGGATTTAAATGACTCATTAGATTACAAAGAGTCTGATAAGGAACAAGAAAGGTGGATAAGAATATAATAATGCAACCTTTCCTGTACCTTCCTCAAAATGTAACAAAATTAGCTTATAAAGAGAAAAGGGGTATTCCTTATAAACGCAATCTAATAACTAATAAGGTATGGATGAGTTAGGTCAGTATTCCGTAAACTTTTAAGTACACGGTACACTTAACAAGCCTAATAATTTTACGGCACACTTATGTTTAGGGTACGCGTCGCGACAACACTCATTCCAACATTTATAAATCAGAAGTACTATATAGAGACTAATTTTTCCTGAAGTAATCTCAAATGTTCCAAGATTAAAGGGTGAAGATCTTTTTCTCTGCCAACTTATTTAACATTTGCAACATTTCGTTAAAATCATTTAGTAATTTGGATAAACCATAACAGAGTCTCTAGTATCATGCGGAAGTTCTTTATTTTTTCAGAAGAATCTTCTTCTAGCTTATACCTTCTACCAAACGCCAAGGTAGGCAATTTAAAAACATGTGCATCTTAAAGCCAAAATTCAAAAATTTAGATATGATGTTTTTAGATTGATTTAAAAAAAAGAAGAAATATTAATACCGCGAGATAGATTTTGTACTATTATTATTATCATTATTATTATTAACACCGCGTATTACTACCCGTTCGGGTTATACGCACTTACGCTCATGTGTAACGGTAGGGTGATTGTGAGATGAAATGGAGGACCTACAGTTTAACGTGGAATCCGAACAATGGTGGAGGCCTGGCATTCCCCACATTCACAAGATGTCTTGTCACAGGTGAAGGAAGGGTTTGGTAATCAGATAATTCTGGCCCGGGACCGAGGGTTGAACCCTGGACCCCAGCACAGAAGTCCGACACCTTACCCCTAGATCATCAGGTCACCGATTTTGTACTAAATTTCATACAAATGTGCAATGTGGATCAGGTACCCCCTGTACACGAATATGTCCACTTTAGAACAGAAAATTTTGGTTAGATTCACTTTTTATCATTTTTTAACAATTTTTAATAACTTAAACTCTTTATGACTTGTTGCCATTTTGCCATATTCCCCCTTTGTCCTTTTTTCCTTATTTCCTCTTTTGACCTCCATAGCTTTTAAATTAGTTTAATATTTTAACCTTATTATTTGCCCCTTTTCCCCTTTTTACACTTTTCTAAACTTTTTATTAACCCAAGATAAAACGGGTTATTAATGTAAAAAAGTAGAGAAAGATCAAAAAAGGAAAATATGGTAAAAAGTATATCTAATAATAAAGAGCAATAAGGACAGAAGAACAAAATCAGTAAATGGTAAGATAGGAAAAAAGGCAAACAAAATAATGGAAAAATGTCGAGGTTGAATTGGGTAAAAAAGGCAAAACAAAAAAAAGAATAAAAATAACAATTGTATAAAGGTTAAAATGGGTAAAATAGATAAAAAGGATAAAAGTTGAAAAAGGGACAAAAAGGCTAAAATGTGTTAAAAGGGAAAAAAGGATCAATAGAGCAAAAGGTTATGGCGTAAAAAGGGTAATGGGATAAAAAGTTAAAAGGATAAAGGTAGGTAAAAAGGATAAATGAGATAGAAAGGGCTAGTGGGGTAGATAGAGAAAACGGTGTAAAAAAGCTAAACGGAGTTTAAAAAAGTAAATAGGTAAAAAGGTAAAGTATTAGTTGTGGTTGAATTAAAATACTAACATAATTTCGATTGAGTTAAATTATATCCCGTTTTGCCCTTTTGGTACCTTTTTAACCTTTATCCATCTTTACCTAAACATAATACCTTTTTTTTTTCATTTTTATCCTTTTAATAATTTTAACACTTTTCACCCTATTTTTTAAAATTTATTTCATATACTTTTTATCCGTTTTTGTTTTTTACAATGCTTTTAACTTTTTACAATTTTTATCCTAAAATATTTCTCCCAGGCAACGCTGGGTACTTCATTGCTAGTTTAACACATTGGTAAGTACGAGTAAGGGTACGTACTCATAGGCAGTGAGGCGAGGCGACACTATTACGAGCGGAGCGAGGCGTTTACACGTGGCAAAGAGCGGGCAAACAACACACAGGCAGCAAGGCGGGGGCGACACGATTACGAGCGGAGCGAGGCGTTTACACGTGGCAAAGAGCGGGCAAACAACACACAGACAGCGTGGCGGGGCAACACGATTACGAGCGGAGCGAGGCGTTTACACGTGGCAAAGAGCGGGCAAACAACACACAGGCAGCAAGGCGGGGGCGACACGATTACGAGCGGAGCGAGGCGTTTACACGTGGCAAAGAGCGGGCAAACAACACACAGACAGCGTGGTGGGGCAACACGATTACGAGTGGAGCGAGGCGTTTACACGTGGCAAAGAGCGGGCAAACAACACACAGGCAGCGAGGCGGGGGCGACACGATTACGAGCGGAGCGAGGCGTTTACACGTGGCAAAGAGCGGGCAAACAACACACAGACAGTATGGCGAAGCGGAGAGACACTTCTCTAAATGGCAAAATGCCATCGTCATAACGATCAAGTAAAGTGTTTCTTGGTGATAATTCTTATTTTATAAGGCACACCTTGAAAGGGCAGTGAAGGAATGAGTGGGTACATGAAGTATGTCAATACAAGGACTATTATGTGGAATACATGGGTCTAGAGGTGTCAACCCTCTTCCTCCCAAGATTTCCGTAGTTTTTAATATGAAGTTTAAAAATTGCTTTGTATCAAATTTCAAATAACTTAGACGCATTCACTTTTCAAAAATTTGAAAGGAAAGGACCATTCCAGATATCTTCTAGAGGCATTTAATTTTCAAAAAATCCCAGGTTATTATCATTCTAAATACCTTCTAGAGGCATCCGATTAAAAAAAAAAGGTGTTCGGTAAGACCACTTTAAATAGCTTCTAAGCTCACATACAATTTTAAAATTTTCTCGTGTGAAACCACTTCGAATAGCTTTTAGAGGCATATAATTTTAGAAAGAAAAAAAAAACCTGTGGAAATAATTATAAATAGCTTCTAGGGCATTCCAAACTTCAAATTCACTCTCGGTGAGGACCACTTCCAATCGATTCTAGGGTAATCTGATTTATAAAAAATATCCTGATGAGCACTTCTTAGAATAGCTTTTAGAAGCATCTAAATTTTAAAAAAATCCTAAGGAGGATTATTCCAAATATCGCCTAGGAGTATCCAAATCTCAAAACCTTTGGGGCGAAAGCACTATTCTAAATATCTGTTAAGAGAGTATAATTTTCCAAATTATCCAAACAAGGTCCACTCCAAATAGCGTCCAGGAGCATTCCATTTTCTAACATTAATTTGGGGAAAGGAGAGTAGAAAGGTCCTAAAAAACTTTATTTGTTAGTTATCCCGCCTCCTCTCTTACACAAATAAAGTTCTGCCGTTACTGTATAAAATAACAAAATTCTTATTTCTTAGGGTTTAATAGTAAGTTAACTCAAGATTTTGATCCACCCTCCCCAATATTAAATTCTCCTTACGCCCGTGGAGTAATATCACCACTTGTTTCCCGTGCTAGTGCGACATGAGTCACGATTTGTCGAGTATACAAGGATGCCAACCGTTACCTTTGATTACATTCTCAGTAAAGTTGTGTGTGTTTTGGAGAAGAAAACCTGTGGCCTGGCAGAAACCTCAGCAATCAGGAGCTCGACGTCTATCTTGTCACGTCAAATGCATTCGTATTTTCATAAGTAGAAAAGGTAGAAATAAATATTTTTTAACTGCCTTGTGAAAAACCATCTTCAATTCGACATCACAAAACTAAAACCCCAACCTATTGATCGCATTGTACACTTTAAGACCCGCCTTGGTGGCGAAGTTGGCTAACGCGCGAGTCGTGTTTAGCTCGACCGCTGAGGACGGGGAGATTGAGGTTCGAATCTCGGTCGGGTGAACTGGGGGTGGTTTTCCTAAATGGTTTTCCAGTCTCTCTCCACGCAAATGTGGGTTTACTTCCTCTAGTTCACCTTCCCAATTCCTAATCCATTAGAGTAATTATTACTTAAAGCGTATAACCCGAACGGGTAGTAAGACGCGGTGCTAAATAGTATTATTATTATATTTTAAGCAGGTTTAACACACTAATAATATACATTATTACTGACACAAACCAAACTTCAAGTATATTGTATAAATTTGGTGTAATTTGATAAGTTTGGAATATAAAAACTGTTAATCTGCCTTAAGCGGATAAGATCGGGCCACTGCACGCTCCATAAGACCTGTACCGCAATTTAAATGTTGAATGGCCTATACAGAGTGGTTCAAAACGCTGTGTACAAACTTTAATGGAAGATGGGAAACACTAAAACATACTATTTTTTTTTACGAATGTATGTCCTCAGACGTCACCTTTAGGTGTAGTTTGAACATAATTGAAAGGAAAAAAGTGTGGACAACATTGCGCGCCCGACACCGTTGACGTATTGATTGCCGTATATTTTCAAAGATTCCCCCGCCCCGCACGCTAGATGCATGTCCACCATCTCAGAATCGGTGAAATGTTCAATGTAACACGTACAAAGTCCACGCTACGAATGACGACGGCGAAAAAGATCCATTTGACGTACCACCCAACAGCGCCCTCTAGCACCCAAGGGTGATGTTTGCGCACATACATTCTTTAACAAAAAAAAGTTTTATTTTAGTGTTCTCTATCTCCCATTAAAGTTTAAACAGAGAGTGTCGATTAAACTTGTACTAGGGATCCTACTGTCAATTTTATCCTCTTAATTTAACATTGTATCACACAATCTATGGTAACTTGTTCCATCTTTTATAAAACCTTTAGTAGTAATTACTTCTACCCACGTTTCTATCATTCTTTAAATAACTTATTTAAAATCTCTTCTACAGGATAATCTATCCCTTTTACATCGCCCCTTTCACCAATTTGTGTAAGATATCGTGCATTACTCCCTTTTCTATTCCTTCTACCATCACTTCCTTACTCTCCTTTTCCTTCCCTCCTAAAATAACTATATTGGCCCTTATATCCAGCAAAGGCCGATCGTAAAGTCGTATAAGCCCGAGGTCTGGGTGGTCCCATACACCCCTACCTCCCCCATGAGACAATTCCGGAGTAAACGTCCCTTGACGAGAGCATGGCGACTGATTCGGTCTGGGTGCGTTTCTCGACCATCAGCTAGCTACAGTAGAGGAGGAAATTAGGTAATACCACCATCAAACTATACCAATCCTTGTTTTAAGATTATATAGATGGTTATAAGATTACTACTCGAAAATGACTTTAATGGTTTAAATGTTTCATTCACGTGCGTTTTCAATACAAAATATTTGTTGCTAAGAACAGATTCGAAAAGCTTGCCTACTAAGCAAATAACATTTCGGATACGTTTTAAAAATAGGCTACGAAAAAAATCATTTATTCCTTTTTTTCGGTGATGCTATCCCCAAAATCGCTAATAATAATAAAAAAAAGTAACAAAATAGAAAATATATAAATAAACCTTAATATTTACTATGTGTTGATAATCCTAATCATCCTATAGTCTAATTTAAAGTTTTTTGCTTCTAATATATGTATAGTTCATCTACTATTAGATGTACGATATTTAAAATAAAATTACACTAGAATAATTTAATATACGACCTGCATTCCAAACAAAATTTTCTAAACCAATCGCAATTATGTTATGCTCATTTTTAATGTCACATACATTTTAATTGTAGTAAAACAGATCACTAAATAAGTTACACAATTACAAGAATTTCTCATAGTACGTCATTGAGAGCATTTAAAACTCAACAATTTGCATAAAAGTGTTCCAGTAATACCGGAATCATCTACACGTGTGCTACTTCTGACTCCTCTATGAATTGGTTGGTTAGGTCATTCAGGTGGTCTCTTTCACATCATTGCTATGATCAACGAATATTTAGAGTACCTCGATTTCAATCAAATACCATGCTGCCGCAGTGATCAAGACGAGATAGACACCAGTCTTCCTTCTGCTGACGAGCCTAAACATCTAGTCTTCCTTCTGCTGACGAGCCTAAACATCTAGCCTTCCTTCTGATGACGAGCCTAAACATCTAGTCTTCCTTCTGATGACGAACCTAAACATCTAGTCTTCCTTCTGCTGACGAGCCTAAACATCTACTCTTCCTTCTGCTGACGAGCCTAAACATCTAGTCTTCCTTCTGCTGACGAGCCTAAACATCTAGCCTTCCTTCTGCTGACGAGCCTAAACATCTAGTCTTCCTTCTGATGACGAGCCTAAACATCTAGTCTTCCTTCTGATGACGAGCCTAAACATCTAGTCTTCCTTCTGATGACGAGCCTAAACGCCTAGTCTTCCTTCTGCTGACGAGTCTAAACATCTAATCTTCCTTCTGCTGACGAGTCTAAACATCTAATCTTCCTTCTTCTGACGAGCCTAAACATATAGCCTTCCTTCTGATGACGAGCCTAAACATCTAGTCTTCCTTCTGCTGACGAGCCTAAACATCTAGCCTTCCTTCTGATGACGAGCCTAAACATATCTTCTTCCTTCTGCTGACGAGCCTAAACATCTAGCCGAGAAGTCATCTGTTGAAGGAGACAACGCTACAGAACCTAAGCTAAGAAGACATCTGTTAAGAGAGTCAACCCTGCAGCATCTAAACGTCAATCTAAGAAGTTGAACAGTGTTCCTGTTCTAAAGAAGCAATGTAATAATCGATGTCGTACTATTCTTGGACTTAGAAGGTCTGCATTCCACCATGTATTTACTTGATAGAAGCTCATTGCTTGGAAATCTTATGGAGGTTGGCTATACCTTTGGGTTGTACGCATGCGTACTAATAAAGTGCATGTTTTAGGAACTAGGAACGTTTATTTAGAGGAATTGCAACCACATTTGCGTGAAGGGAGAGTGGCATTTTTATTTTAAGGGAAAACCATCTTCAATACACCCAACCAGGATATGAGCCCCGATATATTCGTTATTGACAGTTTAGTCTATAGTAAGATTGAGGCCTAAGACTATGCAACCACCGGATATGGTTCAGATGAATATTAGTTACTTTATTTAATCCTCTTCCTACGTGAAGTAGCACTGAATTTTATTCATTCTAAAATATTGATTAACAATAGTAAAACTTATACACAAACCAGTGCAAATTTTAACATCAGACAGGAAATATTATATTAAATTTATTTAGATTATAACTATACAAGTTTTATTAAAATTTGAATTACCGTTCATTAACATTTTGAATGACCGCTTATACTTAGCCTAACTAGATAGCAAGTATTTGTTGTTTTTTTATAATAAGGAGCTAGAACTGTCCGTTACTTAGACAATGGCAGAAAAAGCGTACACATCTGGGGAAATTTAGGATAACACGGTCTTAGATTATAAATGTGAAACAAATATAAATGAGAAAATGTAACAGACAGAGTTGTTCTTTACTACTCAAGTGACATTATGAATTGTATTTCGTTTTTGATAACAACATAGACACAACAAAATATATAATATTTAGCTCCAGCTAGTTTTAGTACTCTTGCTTAGTAAAACCTGACCATTATCGTTTTCTTGTTCTCAGGTAACTGGGGCTACAACAGGCAAGGCTCTTGTCAGATCGGATTGGGAGCTTCTATATCAAAGGTAACTAGTAACCACACATACATTTATTAGATAAAAATATTTACGGGGCAATATGCTACTCACTTGTACTTGGTAGGAGTATTAAAAACATTCAGGGATGAGCCAGAACTCTTCCCACTTGTACTTAGTGGTATAATATAAACATATATTGATGATCCAAAACTCTTCTTACTTGTACTTAGTGGTATAATATAAACATATATTGAAGAACCAGAACTCCTCTAACTTGTACTTAGTGGTATAATATAAACACATATTGATGATCCAGAACTCTTCTTACATGTACTTAGTGGTATAATATAAACATATATTGAAGAACCAGAACTCCTCTTACTTGTACTTAGTGGTAGTGATAAAAACATATATTGAAGAACCAGAACAGAACTCCTCTTACTTGTACTTAGTGGTAGTGATATAAACATATATTGAAGAACCAGAACTCCTCTAACTTGTACTTAGTGGTAGTGATATAAACATATATTGAAGAACCAGAACTCCTCTTACTTGTACTTAGTGGTAGTGATATAAACATATATTGAAGAACCAGAACTCCTCTAACTTGTACTTAGTGTTAGTGATATAAACATATATTGAAGAACCAGAACTCCTCTAACTTGTACTTAGTGGTAGTGATAAAAACATATATTGAAGAACCAGAACTCCTCTAACTTGTACTTAGTGGTAGTGATATAAACATATATTGAAGAAACAGAACTCCTCATACTTGTACTTAGTGGTAGTGATATAAACATAAATCGAAGAGCCAGAACTCTTCTTACTTGTACTTAGTGGTATAATATAAACATAT
>CABEEJ010011402.1:0-11149 GCA_901482245.1 Timema douglasi | reverse complement strand
CAGATAAATCTGTGCCGGGACCGAGGATTGAACCCCGTCCGCCAGCATAGAAGTCTGACACCTTACCCCTAGACCGCCAGGTCACCTACTAGTCGGAAAAAGTAATTAGTGTAGAGTATGACGTAAGATTTCCTTATGCTACACTCAACATTTATATAATTATTATGTTTTGTTTAAATTTTGTTAATGAAGCAAATTTAGTTTTTTCGCAAACCACTAGTAAATATTTTATATATGATTCCTAATCAGAGATGGGGAAACCTATGGCCCTTGAGGTTATCAGTGTAGCCCTTTCGCCTATTTTTGTCAAATATTTGTGTTCATGGATTATACTTATACATTCTCAAACATAATGTATTTTAATTATTTTGAAAAAATAAATTTTATTTTTAAAGCCTAGTGTTAGAAAAATATCCAACATCATAATAAATATTTAGGTAGTTGGCTTTTTATTATTTCAACAAAATTAAATGTTCTTGAGGACCCGCCTAGGTGGCCAAATGGTCTAGCGCCCTACGCTTGCAGTAGCCTAGACTGCCTATGTTGAGCAAATTGAGGTTTGAAACTTGGTCTGGTGTATGAAGGTGTTTTTTTCCAAAACGGGTTTCCCATATCCCTCCACACAAATGCTAGTACACTTCCTATAAATATAGCCGCCTTAATCCCTAAAAACATGAGCGTAATTAGTACATCAGCGTATAACCAGGATGGGTAGTAAGATGCGGTGATTAAGAGAAACTGTACTCGAGGGCTGTGACCTAGTAATTAATGCGTGAAGTGACATTAAATGATTTTGAAGATATTTTTGTATTTAAATAAATTGTACAAACTTCTAAACAAATGGGATGTAATGTAATGAGTAATGACACATCTTTTTTTTTTATCAAAGACAGTGTCAAATCTTTTATCACACATTTAAAAAATAAATTTACTACTTTTTAATATACATTATACTCGACATTAAATCATTCGGTCCCAATGTCAAGGTGTATTTTTTTTAAACATTTGACTTATATTTATGAACGGCTCGTAAAAAGAAAAAAATATTAATTTCAATGTAATGCATTTTTAAAATAGGCTTATTATTGCTATATAAGAAAATACACCTAAATTTTAACATTTAGAATAACTATGCATCGCCTATAATATATTTTAACTAAATTTTTTTTTCGGGATTAAGAATTTTCGGAGTGTTTTTATTTGTTTGAGGTATTTAATGTGCACTTTTTGAACCTGCAAATTATATAAATATATGAGAATTTCCATGAGCGAGCGAGAAATAGTTTACCAATTTTACTGGGAAAGTGGTTAGCACCGCGATCCCGATTGGGTTTAACGCTTGCCGGGAGAGGTATTTTCACATATTTTCCAGGGTTATTTTACATGTCACAATCAACATGTGACCAATGGCTTTATTTCGCTTCCAAAAGAAGATGTACTAAGAATTGTCATTGCTAAAGAATAATACGTTGACCCCTGCAGAGTTTGAATCCATGAAAACTGGATCCTGAGGTGAACACTCTACCCCAAGACCACTGGTATTGGCCTTCGATAATAATTTTGACAAAAGCTGTGTATATATTATCTTATCATGTCAATATTGTTTCAAATTTCGTTCTTAACTTTAAGAAACTGTTTGATTTTATCCAACTGTTATTTAGTTTTCGTTTGAGTTTTTTGTAGTTACGTTATCTGATTATACCATCAAGTTGATAAAGCTTGAATTAGAATGAGAGACAGTCTATTAATACTGGAGAAGAAAATATATATGATTTTTCAAAGGCTCTTACATAAAAATGCATTCTTAAATAATAAAAGTATCCAACCAGACTAGCAATAGCTAACTATAAAATAATATGTTAACTATTGGAATCGATTTTGTAGGATAGATTGATACGAATTAAAAACACTAAAATAAAAACACTTTAATTAATATTCATTTAAAAATCTAATGTTTTAACATTTAGTAATTTTGGATGGAACAGTAGGATGTTTAGTTTGTTCGATTTGTAATTTCTTTGCAATTGTAGAATTTTTATGTTAATTCAATTGCTATTAATAGACACATAAAATTCCCGCAAATTAAACGGCATATTATTTATTATATTTTAAACATAGTATACATAAAATTAATGTGAGTAGTTGATTTAAAAATAGAAATTTAAAATTAATTTACATATATCTTGTTCTTAAGAATTCGTCGCATGCCCGATTAACCAGATATTGAGTACATGATTATGTTCAAACTAGAAAACAAATCTAAATGTTATTTTCATCATATCTTACTCAATAACCCAAAAAAAATGTAGATAAATTAATGAACGAACATACCATGGCTGTAGGAGCAGACACCTAACAGCAAACCAGCTAACATCAGAAGAATAGAGGGAAAACTGAAGATCCAAATTGCCGGCATTGTTTACACAGATTGGTTTATTCTTCTAGGATTTAACATTCACTAACTTTCATCTCCAAACCCTTCCCCAATTAAAAACAATAATACGACTAATAGTAAACAGTGGTGATCGATGGACTAGGGCAAGTAAACGACTGTGAACACTAATAAACACGATAACACTATATACTTGTGATCTTTGACTACTTGATAAAACTATGACGACACTAGATTATTTACTTTGAAAAAAAACTATTAATTGTTTTGAATATTGTGAGAGAGAAAAACTTCTTCAAATATTTTTTTTTTAAATTATTCTTCTGATTCCCTCTCAGTTGTTTCATATAAAGTTAACGAAGAACTGACTATATATTATATTTGGTTTTAATTAAGAAACAAATTAATTCAAATAATTGTTTTAGCTTTTGGGGGACGGTGTCCTAATGAAAAAGGGACCATCCCCAAAAGCAGTGCTGCATCGTGGTATTCTCCATCGTCCCCTTTCATATCAAGTTCTCAAAAGAAAGGGAAAAAATGTTTCGATTTCTCTAATAGAAAGAAAATCACCAAAATATAAAAAACAACACTCTTAGTCTAAACTTATCACACGCATTTTATATTTCCTTTAAACAACTCTTAACTAATTATATCATTAAAGAACTGCGTTAGTGAATTATTTCCAAGAAGATCATGATTAAGAAAGTATTTGGAAATACCATGCTGTCTTCAGAAGAGCGAGCTATTGTTTTACAGCACGTGCACACTTTTAAAAAAACAAGTCACGCGTCGTAGGGTAAGTTTTGAAGTTTAAAGTTTTGTAACGCGCACGCTAATATTAGATTTTTCCGTTTTCAAATTAATGACATTATTGTTATTGTTAATAATAAAAAACCATAAATGATATTCTGGCCACGGGAGTTCAAACGGTGGGCCCAACGTTCTCTCAAATGATCCACTAGAGAGCGCTAGTCAAGGAAACTCTGCCCTACCGACGCGACATCTACCGTCGGAACGACGCAGGCGCGAAAATCGGGACCTGACCAAAACGTCCTCTCTCTCTCTCTCTGTGCTCTTTCTCCTTCTTAACCTCTCACTTACTTCCTCATCCTTCACATTGGCTTCTCTCTCTCTCTCTCTCTATCTTTCTGTCTAAGGCGGGAGAGGAAATAATTTTTCTCTCTCTTCTTATTTCGCACTTTTGGGCTGACATCATTATGCACATCATTAAACTAGTGCATGTGATGCTGCGAATTGGGTCTTCTGTTCTCATTATTTGGTGGAGCGGTGCGGTATCTTGTTTGTGCCTAACAGGGTAATGTTTTTTAAACTTTTGATTGTATAAGTTAGATATTGTGAGGATTGAGTTAAAAAATACGCTCGTTAAAAAACAAAAGTTGTTTTTATTCTTTCAAATCGTGTATAGCTTTCAAAGTAATTTTGAGGCAAAATGTTATTTCCTCGCTTAATCAAATAAATCATAAAAGTTTAGCAAGAATAGACATGAAAACCACATCACCAAACTCTTCTTGTACGACTTTACGTTGGTGGAGAGGTCTAGGTTTGTATCCCAGCTGGGTGTACTAAGATTTAAAATGTATATAAATAGTAATCAAATTTAGAAAATAAGCTGTATTACAACCTAAACTATATATTTAATTATTTAAAAATTAATAATGAATGTATTAAGTTTTATCTTTAATGTGATAATTGATTAAATTGGTTTGAATAAGTTTTAAAATCAATTCAAATTTGTTAACATTCTCTACATATATTTTAATGGGCGAAAATTGAACAACTTAAAAAATTATAAACTAGGAGAAGAAACTCTAAACAATAGCAAAATCATTAACTACACTATACACATTGTTTTTTTGTTTTATACAGAATGGATAAAACATACGATTATGACTTAATAAATTATTAAAGTCCTTAACAAAAATACAGCCATAATATAAAGTGTAATTTTAAACCGACCGAGGTATCCAATGTATATTCCATTCACAATAGGTTTTTGGTGACCTGGTGGTCTAGTGGTAAGGTGTCAGACTTCATTGCTGGCAGCCGGGGTTCAATCCTCGGTCCCGGCAAAGATCTATCTGATTAACAAACCCTTCTTTCACCTCTGACAAGACATCTTGTGAATGTGAGGAATGCCAGGCCTCCACCGTGGTTCGTATACCACGTTAAACTGTAGGTCCTTCATTTCATCTCACAATCACCCTACCATTACACATTAGCGTAAGTGCGTATAACCCGAACGGGTAGTAAGACGCGGTGCTAATAATAATAATGATAGGTTTTTACCTGGATGACAGTTCTTAAATCATATGTTTAGGTTTTGGGTTACCAACACTTGTAAAATATCACAGTTTTGTTATAAATGCAAAGATCTTTAATTACCTGTTATATATTACATTTAAAATAATGTAAACTTAAGTTTTCTCATACTATCTCATTTTTTTAAATAATTTCTTTTTGTCCAACTCGAAATAATATTTTAAACATGATTAAAAGTACTTCTATTTCGTTTTGGAACGTTACTGATTTTGTGTAATTTAGTGCACACATCTATACCTTTTAATACAGTTATCGTATTTACTTGGAAAAGAGGAAATTGTTGTCAGTTTTTTACATACAATAGATGATTTTATGATTATTTTATTGTATTTTGAAATAATTTTATTGAATAAAGTATTTTCATCAGCTGCTGTTGGCGTAGTGATATATTAGGGATTACTTCTAGTAACATTTCGAGCTGTCATTCAGGTAAACTTAGCTCGTGAATGCCTCATATATGGTAGAGCTAAGGTAAAAATAGACAGTCCACTTCGGTGGCTCTATTGGCTAAGGCGTCACTCTTGCAAGTTGCAATAGACTATACCACCGATGGCGTGGTGATTAAGGTTTGACTATTGTTGAGTGTACTGAGGGTATTTCTTTTCTAAATGGATATCCACTACTCCTTCATTCAGGTACAATTTTTTATAGTTCAAACCTTACCTTTCCCTAACACAAAATAGTTATTAGTACTTAGCAAAATATATAAATAAATTAAAGAATGTCGAAAGTATATCTCTGAGAAATGGTCTTTGAGGTATACTCTAGATATGTAGGGAAGGTGGGGTATGTGTTTCCTTACCCCCACCCCCCACCCCCCTACAATAGGCACACATACACATATGTATAGCACCTATGTTTTAATAAAAGCTTTAAATATTTAAATTTAATCCATATAATAACATAACTATTGATACAGCTATTAATATTTAAAACAAAAAATAATTTGAGAAACGAAAAACATTAATATGTAATACCTATACAATTATTAATGGCATTAAAGAATCTACAGTGAGCCACGGTGGTGGGGCGTAAATTTCCTAGCAGCTAGCTGTACTTCTCTTCATCTACATGTAATCTTCCCCGCTTATGTGACCTGGATCCCCCACCTGCAGGGGGTGGGGGATATGGAAAGGATTACTTGGGAACACGTACCTAAATTTATGAACCTATGATCACATAGCATGCAATTTTTCAAATACCACCTCGTCAGCTTAACGAGCTTACATTTTAGATGTGTTGTAGCATATTACGCATCGACATTTACACAAAATTTATTATGAGCTAGTCTACATTATCTGGTCGGGAAATACTCAATATATTTCCATGTAACATAATTCCACATCACTTAAAATAATAATTTAAAGCCATTTTATATAATTATTTTAGAATAAATGCATCAATAAATGCATGTATGAATGCAATAAGATTATTAAAGGTTTAAACTATTGAACAACATTTTATCCCTAATAAGAAATGAAGTACTCTAAATTTAACAATTTTAATAAAAGATATTAATAGTGTAAATCAATTGGGAATTCTTCACAAATAATAGGTGGTATTTAATAATAATAATATTTAGCATCGCGTCTTACTACCCGTTCGGTTTATACGCTTTAAGTACTGATTACGCTAATGGATTAGGAATTGGGAAGGTTGAAATAGAGGAAGTGAACTCGCATTTGAATGGAGGGAGAGTGGAAAAACATTTAGGAAAAACCACCCCCAGTTCACCCGACCGAGATTCGAACCTCGAGCTCCCCGTCCTCAGCAGTAGAGCTCAACACGACAAGCGCGTGAGCCAACTACGCCACCGAGGTGGGTTATTTAATACTAATCCAAACAAGTATTCTCAGAAATAATTTAATCACAAATTTTTATATACAATATGGGTGTTACTTTAAAAGTATAATTATATAGAAAATAGTAATATTTGGTTAAAAATTATTTTCTGGCCAAAAACTCAACATAAAGCTCTATAATATCATTGTAGAATAATTTGGGCGTTATTATGCACTGCCCTAAATAATTATATCATACATTGTAACATGTCATGTGGCAGACTCATGTTTGCCATATTTCCCATAATACAAAATTATCAGGGCAACCCTAAAAAGATGTGAGACCCTGGGTGAACATCGCTTCCAGGGTCCAAGCTATATACTTAAACCCTCCCCTCTCCCCCCAAAAAATAGTAACAATAATCTTGGTTCAATGTTTAATACAATAGTTTGCAGCTAAATACCCTTTTCAAAGATCGTTGTGCTCACCGAGACATTACTACAAACACTTGATACAACACACGACTAAATTACATTACCACCACACCCCAAATACCATTTTGAGCGTAACACAATACATAGATCAATCATGTGTGACATGTTAAGGTTTACTATAAGTAAATTACAGAGGTCAACCGAAAACCGGAACAATATAAGCTTTAGGTTAAACAAAACAAAACAAAACAAAACGCGAACATGACTGTCTGGTGGTTCACCTATAGACGTAGTATACAGGTACGAGCGTGCAATCAAATATTTCCCGGACCACCCTGTATATTTTCCCCTTCTGTCACCTAAGTAAGTGCAGGTCTCCCCAAACTGTGGGGCCCTCCTGTACGGCCGCATCACTTGCAAACCCTTAAGGTTGACCCTACATATAATTAATTGGAAATTAATTTCGTTCCCTCTAATAACCGAAAGAGCCCTTAAATTAATAAACAAGAGTTGGAATGCGGTATTTTTTTCCTCTACCAACTTTATATACAAAAAATGCAGAATGAGTACATGTAAAGCTATAGCCTGTGATGTTTTGACTCGAAAGTGTTTCACGTTCTAATTCTGTTAAATAATAACTGACATAACTTTCATAATACTAATTAATTAATGACATATATGGATTGTTTGTTAGTGAATGAAAAATCTCTTGAAATACTAAATAAGGACCTTAAATAGAAAATATATTCTGTTAAAAATCATTCTTTTTAAAGTATTAACTTGAGAATTTAAACGTAAATATTAGTTTCATTGTTAATTTCAAACTATTAGTCAGGCTAGTTCACAGTCGTATTCGTTATTTATTTAAATTTTGTTTTTTAAAACATTCTATATTAAATTATTATTATTATTGGCACCGCGTCTTACTACCCGTTCGGGTTATACGCACTTTCGCTAATGTGTAATGGTAGGGAGATTGTGAGATGAAATGAAGGACCTACAGTTTAAAGTGGAATCCGAACCACGGTGGAGGCCTGGCATTCCCCACATTCACAAGATGTCTTGTCAGAGGTGAAGGAAGGGTTTGGTAATCAGNNNNAGGACCTACAGTTTAACGTGGGATCCGAACCACGGTGGAGGCCTGGCATTCCCCACATTCACAAGATGTCTTGTCAGAGGTGAAGGAAGGGTTTGGTAATCAGATAAATCAGTGCCGGGACCGAGGATTGAACCCCGGCCGCCAGCACAGAAGTCTGACACCTTACCCCTAGACCACCAGTTCACCCTTTCTATATTAAAGTCAATTGGTATTTGCATATACTAATTTGCATTTAATAAGCCGACTTATAGGCAATTTTAATTTCTTGGGTTCACTCAAAACTTATCATTAAATTGTTCCCATTTTATAGGAAGCATACCAATAAATCCCAAAATATTGGTATAGGCCTACTTGCTTAATGTGTTACAGTGGATTCACACGCTCACTGTAAAACAAGATCAGTGCTGATATTTGGTCACGTGACAACTATAATCCAATCACAAGAAGTCCGCTGCTCGAGTAGAGAGATTTTCAACTTTTCAGTGCTGCTACAGATAGCCCGCCAAGAAGACCCGATCAGAGCATGAGCAAACTTTCAAACATGGCGTATCTCAAAAGTGAGGATTTAAAAACGAGAATTTATTTAATTTATTTGAAGCCATGAGGTTTATCGAAGACAAAATCAAATCCAGGCAATATGTAAAACATTTCATTTTATTTTAAATACAGTACATAGCACTGATTGTAATATTTACCTTTATATGTTTGACGTTTCAATGCATTATAGGTAAACAGAAATTCCAAATTTTCCATGATTGTGTGAACAGTGTTCCATTAAGAGGTGCGGACTCACTGTATTGCTTCCAAATTTCAGCGTACGTGTGAATTCACCTTTACTCTAACTTTGAAGTTTTACTTTAACAAAAATACTTCTATTTGTCAATAATAATGTTTAATGGAAATGTTTGTTGCTTAAATATACATTAGGCTCGCCTTCCTGATTCATTTGTAGTATAGCACAATTGTTATTACTAGATTAAACTAAGATATAGTGATGCAAAGTTTGTTTAAGGTGACCTGGCGGTCTAGGGGTAAGGTGTCAGACTTCTGTGCTGGCGGCCGGGGTTCAATCCCAGGTCCCGGCACAGATTTATCTGATTATCAAGCCCTTCTTTCACCTCTGACAAGACATCTTGTGAATGTGGGGAATGCCAGGCCACCACCGTGGTTCGGATTCCACGTTAAACTGTAGGTCCTCCATTTCATCTCAAAATCACCCTTCCAATACACATTAGCGTAAGTGCGTACAACCCGAACGGGTAGTAAGACGTGGTGCTAATAATAATAATAATAATAATGTTTGCTTATACATAGAGAAGAAATATTAAAACTATGATGATAAATACCATATGGAAAACAATATTTTGAGTACATTCAGCCGATGTTCAAAATTTGACCTTGCAGTCTCCGGCAATCCAGTCATCTACAAACCTGATGCCTTAGACCAGTGATTCTTAACCGGGGGCCATGGCCCTCTTGAGGGCCGCAAAAGGTTTATTGGGTGGTCTTGAAAAATGTATTTAAAATGTTATTTACTTATTACTGAAGTCAAATATCTTTAATTCAAACGTTTTGGAAGAAGGAATTCGATGATCGTAGGCATGTAATTACAATAGACTCCAAATTTTTCTTGGGTAATGGAGGGGAGGGGATGCACGGACAATAAAAATCATGGATATTACAAATAATCCCCACCTGTTTACCACCGCCATTTAAAATTTTCTGCCCTTTGTTTCTACTTATTTATGTGAAAAGGGATTTTCCATAAAGGTAAATACTAAAACACAGAGGCAAAATCGACTCCTGAATGCGAATGGCATTAATTAATACAATCGAAACAAGACTAGACAAATTAGTGGTATTTTTTCAACAGCAGAGGTCCCATTAAATAAATTTAAGAAGGTTAATTTCTCTGTTTGTATATGTTTGTTATTATAATCAGTAAATAAAGCCACTATTTTAAAACAAATCTTAATGATTAATATACTATTAAAACCTAGGAGGCTGTGAAAATATTTTATGATATTTATCAAGCCACGAGTAATAAAAGGCTAAGAATCACTGTCTTAGACCAAGCTACCAGTAAAGTAGATCATATTTAAAGTGATTATTGTGTTACATTTTTGTGCAGTTAATTGTTTTACTAGGTCTAATTCATTATTGGATTTTTATCTATATAGTTATATAAAGGCAAAATCCACTCACTCACGAATCAATGATCTCTCCAACCCCTAGTCCTGGAAACTTAATGCTTAGCATGAAGGGTCCTTTTATGCCTTAGGCAAGAAATATGATGATGTTTTGTTAGATTTGACAACTAAAAGATAAAAAGGGGGCTGGGATTTTTTTTCAAATTTACTTATGTATCTTTTAAACCAGTGGACATAAAGCCTTGAAATCTAAAACTAAGGTTCGTATCTAGACTTGGGATAGACAATTTTAAGATTAAAAAAAAATTCATCCCCTAAGAGTGTGGGGAGGGTAAAAAAGGGGATGAAAGTTTTCTAAATTCACTGATATAGCTTTTGAACCAATGAATTTCAATTAAGTCTCTCTTACAGAAATTTGCCTAACGTTTTTGGTGGTGTTTTCAAATTTCGTCCCATAAAAAAAGGGGAGGGAAAAAAATGGGGTTGAAAGCTTACGAAACTCATTGATGTATCATTTGAACCAATGAACATAAAGCCTTGAAATTCAAAATTATAATTCCATTCTAGAATTGGGCTAACATTTTTTAGGGGTTTCCAAATTTCATCCCCTAAGAGGGTGGGTTAGGAGTTAAAGTTGTGTGATTCCCTCATCATGAAATTTACTCAACTCCGGGGCCTAGAAGCTTGAAATTTCGCTTGGGAGGAAGGTAGTGAGTGGGTGAGTCTGCCCTATACAACCAGAAAAATCTAAAATTTGGATATTTACAAATGGGGCTCAAATAAATTGGGGAGCTTATAGCTTGAAAACTACTTTTGAGATGAGGTAGAAAATTAAAAATGTAACGGAGGGATAGAACCACAGCGTCAGATAATCATACTAATATTATAAAGAGGAAAGGTTTGATTTTTTGTTTGTTTGTTTGTTTGTAATGAATAGGCTCCGAAACTACTG
>CABEEJ010011401.1:1084-11152 GCA_901482245.1 Timema douglasi | reverse complement strand
CAAAAACATGTGTTTAGCAGCTGTCACTTCTGACAGTCAAAATTTAGGTATATACCTAAATGTTGACTGTCAGAAGTCAGCTGTGGACTGTCAATCAGCACCAAAGAAGCCACGGGGCTACTGTAGCTAATCTTTCCACTACTGGGCTACGATTGTTGTAGCCCAGACGCACAATATTATTATAGTAGTATAACCGTGTCCAGTTGTCGCTCAACAAACAAGTGTTTCACCCTGCCCCACAGGTTAATAGGGGAAGAATCAGTGTCGGAGCCGGTCCTGACGGATGCCCCCACTTGGATCATCGACCCTATCGACGGCACAACGAACTTCATCCACGGGTTCCCCCTGACGTGCATATCCATTGGACTTACGGTCAACCGGGAGCCCGTGCTCGGGGTGGTGTATAACCCGATACTGGAGCACATGTTCACCGCGAGGAAAGGCCAGGGGGCTTTCCTAAACTCCAGGAGGATACACGTGTCAAATGTCACAGGTAGGGAAAGGGCTTTCCTCAACTCAAGGAGGATACATGTGTCAGATGTTACAGGTAGGGAAAGGGCTTTTCTCAACTCCAGGAGGATACACGTGTCAGATGTTACAGTCTTTCCTCAACTCCAGGAGGATACACGTGTCAAATGTCACAGGTAGGGAAAGGGCTTTCCTCAACTCCAGGAGGATACACGTGTCAGATGTCACAGGTAGGGAAAGGGCTTTCCTCAACTCCAGGAGGATACACGTGTCAAATGTCACAGGAGGGAAAGGGCTTTCCTCAACTCCAGGAGGATACACGTGTCAGATGTTACAGGTAGGGAGAGGGCCTTCCTCAACTCCAGGAAGATACACGTGTCAAATGTCACAGGTAGGGAAAGGGCTTTCCTCAACTCCAGGAGGATACACGTGTCAGATGTTACAGGTAGGGATGGGAGTGGGGGTTTCAATTCCAGAAAGATACATGTTTCAAATGTCACCACTCTCAGTACACCCAACCGAGATTCGAACCCCGATCAAGAACTACATAAATACCGGGATTAGCTCGTGTTGCTTTCCATTCCTTCCTAAGGATAACTTTGATGTTCTTGTTTCTTTCCCCAGACATGTCCAAGGCTCTGGTTGGTCTGGAGGTGCCCACCACTCAGAGACCCAGCACCTTCGAGATGAGGGTCAAAAGGGGACGTGCGATAGAGCAAGTGGCGAGAGAGTGAGTGGGATCATGTAGTCCTACCCGTTTCAACGTGGGGTCACACGCTCGCCGGAAAAAGCAAGCGCTGAAACATAATCACATGATAGGTTCAAAACCAATCACAGGCTGAAACGTAATTACGTGATGCGCTCTAAACCAATCACAAGATTTCTGCCTCATTGGCGTTGACTTAAAAATAACTTCAGCGTTCTTCTTTGTGCACGACGGCTGTATACCATTACATCGCAAGTCCATTATATCGCATGTCCATTACATCGCGTTTTAGGAACAAATACATTGCAGGTCCATCACGTCGCATTTCCCCCACCAATCTATACACAGCTAACCCTACTTTGACGTACAACCAATAGGATTGAAGGGGCGTATATATACAATTATATCGCATTACAAATATATCGCATGTCCATTACATCGTGTTTTTGAACAAATACATTGCAGGTCCAACACGTCGCATTTCTCCACCTCTCTACACACAGCTAACCAAAAAGATCCCAACAAGTTGTGTTACAATATAAACGCACTCCCAACTTTTTGGGGATGTTGGACAAAATGTTGGTGTTAGGTGAGCTGGTCAGAGCCAACAAGTTGTGTTGTGTTGTGTTGGATCATTTGTTAGAGATAATAAACGACCAACCCAACATTTTAGATGAGTTGGGAGGTTCTGCGCATGCGCTATAGAGTTGAATGAGTGTCTAACCTTGGTGAAGCATATATTTTATTTTCAGATTAGTTTAACTTTTAAAATCGGGGCTAGCATAATTTTGTGATCATGTAATGGAACAAGGCTAATACAGTTAAACTAATTGATTTAAATTATGAAAATAAAAAAATTACACCTGGACACGGGATTCGAACCCGAGACCCGTGTTCAGGAGTCATTCTTCAATTTTTAGAATTGATGGAGATGGAGAATTCCTCACTAAAAAGAATAAATAATAATAGCTTCGGCTACTAGATTTTTAATTGATTTATATCAAAAATATTTGGTTCTTTGTGATGTTTCATGTGTACAAAGCTATCAACTCCACTTTAGAAATGTAGGTAACTCATTATTACCATATACACACCTTCAATTCGACGTCTAGCAAAAAAAAATTGGAACGCCCTACCGTTTCTTAAGTTTTGGTTCTTCTGCAAGAGTACACTTAATAAATGAAGAAACGGCAAGTAATACGTAATTATACATGGCTATAAATGTGTAGACTGATTAAAAAAAGGTAGAGGAACCAGGATGTAGGTCTAACAAGTTGGCTAGAATAAACAAAGCTTACTTTTCCACATGTCTTGTATTCCAACATGTTGGATCCAACTTGTTACATAATAAAAGAGGCTTCGCTCCCACTATGAAGGCAGGTTTGGTTGAAAGGATTATGTGTCTGACTCCTTTTGTTGGCAAAGTTGATTAGGTTAAACATCCATTCAACTCGATAGTGCATGCACAGAACCTCCCAACTCGGCCAACATATTGGGTTGGTTGTTTATTATCTCTAACAAATGATCCAACACAACCCAACAAACTTGTTGGCTCTGACCAGCTCACCCAACACCAACATGTTGGCCAACATCCCCAACAAGTTGGGAGTGAGTTTATATTGTAAAACAACTTGTTGGGATCGTGTTGGTCAATATGGTTAGCTGTGTGTAGAGAGGTGGAGAAATGCGACGTGTTGGACCTGTAATGTATTTGTTCAAAAACGCGACGTAATGGACATGCGATGTATTTGTAATGCGATGTAATTGTATATATACGCCCCTTCAATCCTATTGGTTGTACGTCAAAGTAGGGTTAGCTGTGTATAGATTGGCGGGGGAAATGTGACGTGATGGACCTGCAATGTATTTGTTCCTAAAACGCGATGTAATGGTGCCCACCCGTGCACGACAACGGCTTGAAACACACATTCACATCTCAAAATACTAACCCATACAATGCGCATGTGCTTACAGAGATGTATTAACAGATGGTGACCTGGTGGTCTAGGTGTAAGGTGTCGGACTTCTCTCCTGGAGGTCCGGGGTTCAATCCTCGGTCCCGACACAGATTTATCTGATTACCAAACCCTTCCTTAACCTCTGACAAGACGTGTATTAATCACAATTTGTAAATTTGGGGAATGCCAGGCCTCCACCATGGTTCGGATCCCACGTTAAACTGTAGGTCCTCCATTTAATCTCATAATAATCACCCTACCATTACACATTAGCGTAAGTGCGTACAACCCGAACGGGTAGTAAGACGCGGTGATAATAATAATAATACTAACAGATAGTTTCTTTTACTATTGTGAAAATATTTGAAATAACTCGTTTGTAAAAAAAAAAGTATTTGTGTGTCGTTCTGTGTTGATTTGTTTCACAACACAACAACAATAGTTTTAAAATATCCATCGTGGCAATATTTTAAACGGTCTTTTTAACCACTCAAAAATAAAAAAATATGTCGTAAATCAGCTATTTCCAGTTTATTTTTCCAAAGTGTATTCGCTCAACATACGTTTCTTCTAGAGTCTGAATCTCTGTTCCAATCAAGCACTATGCCACTCGTGTGAATCATGTTTTACTCTCCGTCCGGGCCATCAAATTGATGCCTGAATTTATTTCGTATTTCCAGGATCCGGGGTTTGGGATCGATAGTTATCGGTCTGTGTTTTGTGGCCATGGGAGGGTTGGACGTCTACCAGTACGAGGGAGGAATTCACTGCTGGGACGTCGCGGCTGCCTCTGTCATACTGCTGGAAGCTGGGGGCTTCATCACGGACCCTAGAGGTACTGATACTTGGGCGTCGAGAATGCCTTTGTAGACCTTCTCCACTCTGGACTCTAGAGGGTATTTTCAGTAGGTCTGATGCACGTTAATGGATGATATTTAAAGAGCTGTTTAGAAAAAATATAGGCCATCTTTGAAGTAATAATAATAATAATATTGCGTGTCTGGGCTACAGAATTTGTAGTCCAGCCCAGGGAACGCCCAAATGTACTAATCGTACATCCTTTCCATAGAGACTCTTTCCATGTCCCGATGAGATGAGATTATAACGATACTGAGTTTGAGGGTGATAGGAAGAATGAGTGTGGAACTAGTGGAAACTCTTAAACCTAACTTAAGACTAACTAACCAAACCCTGTTGGCCATTGGGGTAGTTCCCCTTTCGGAATTGATCCCAGGAATTCTATAATCATAGGTGACCTGGTGGTCTAGGGGTAAGGTGTCAGACTTCTGTGCTGGCGGCCGGGGTTCAATCCTCGGTCCCGGCATAGATTTATTCCCTTCCTTCACCTCTGACAAGACATCTTGTGAATGTGGGGAATGCCAGGCCTCCACCGTGGTTCGGATTTCACGTTAAACTGTAAGTTCTCCATTTCATCTCACAATCACCCTAACATTATATATTAGCGTAAGTGCGTCTAACCCGAACGGGTAGTAAGACGCGGTGCTAATAATAATAATAATATGATCATAGCCAGTTAAACTGACCATTACACCACGGGGCTGGTTATCTTTAAAGTGATTGATTATTATTATTAAATTTAAGGCTATAATTAAATTAGAATCTCTGAAGTAAAGCGATCTCTCAGTGTAGAGGGATAACACACCTTTCAGGTTGATTGGCTCACCTATGAATCCCGACTATATATATATATATATTATATATACCTTATTCTAGTCTCGGTAGTAAACCAATATCCCAGTATTGTTTGTGTCGTGTCTGATTCAGAGTTAGTTAGTAGGTCATGTGTTGGTGTATTCAGTTGAGTCAGAAAATAAGGATTAAATACCATCAATAAAAGTTAATATAAATGCTCAGTCGATAATCTTCAATCACATGAAGACTAGGATCGGTTTTATATTGTCAATATTCGGAGGTCACCCAATCCTTTATCCGACCACCTGAACTGCTTGCTATTCTTACTCTGGCAGATTGGTTGACTCCTGAGACTAGACTACAAACACAACCCCAAGAAACATCATCTCGTAAGAATACAAACCAACAAAAATTCATATCTTACGAAAACGTTGCGTTATCTTCAATCAATGGTCTTACTAATTATACCGACCCAACACGAAAGGAAGATGTTTCCATTTGACCTTCGCTAGAAACCAATAGATACTATATAAATAATAGGTGACCTGGCGGTCTAGGGGTAAGGTGTCGGACTTCTGTGCTGGCGGCCGGGGTTCAATCCTCGGTCCCGGCACAGATTTATCTGATTACCAAACACTTCCTTCACCTCTGACAATACATCTTGTGAATGTGGGGAATGCCAGGCCTCCACCGTGGATCGGATCCCACGTTAAACTGTAGGTCCTCCATTTCATATCACAATCACCCTACCATTACACATTAGCGTAAGTGCGTATAGCCCGAGCGGGTAGTAAGACGTGGTGCTAATAATAATAATAATAATATATAAATAATACTAAACTGTTGATTTTATATTTTTCAGGGGGACCATTTGACTTGATGTCGAAACGAGTTCTTGGAGCTGGAACCGAAAAGTTGGCGTTGCAGATGGTGAAGATTATTCAAGAAGCTGACTCGTCATGATATCTGAACCCATCCTTAGGGCCAGTTTCATAGTCAAATTTAGTACGCCTCAAGTGCGGCGCTACACTAAGTACATGACGACACCTACCTAAACCATGGTTTAGGTAGGTGTCGTCATGTACTTAGTGTAGCGCCGCACTTGAGGCGTACTAAATTTGACTATGAAACTGGCCCTTAGTCTTATCTCAGGAATGTGAGGATCTATCATTCTAATTGTCCCGGTTGACGGCCTGTTAAAAGTTGATATTTTGACGCCACTCAGGCCTCCAGTATTCGTCTGAACCCTGGTGTTATTGTGTATGATATTAAATAGAAAAGCAAAATTCTACTTGGAATAAAATCCAAAGCCAAACTGGTCTATCAATACTCAATAAATATATAATATTAATAAATATTTGTTTAGTGACAGCTAAAAAAAATACTTTAGATAAGATATTTTGAGAATAAAAATCACTATCAGATTAATCCAAATTTTTAAATAAAGATTCAGCTGGTTTGCATATTTCTAAATAATTGTTTTCAGCAAATGCGTACGATGACATATTTTTTAAAATTTTAATACGGTTTTATTCATAAACTATAAATATGTAATGAAAGTATCTCTATGCTGGCGGCCGGGGTTCAATCCCCGGTCCCGGCATAAATTTATCTGATTACCAAACCCTTCCTTCACCTCTGACAAGACATCTTGTAAAAATGTGGGGAGTGCCAGGCCTCCACCGTGGTTCGGATTCCACGTTAAACTGTAGGTCCTCCATTTCAACTCACAATCACCCTACCATTACACATTAGCGTAAGTGCGTACAACCCGAATGGGTAGTAAGACGCGGTGCTAATAATAATAATAATATAAAAAAATGCCTAATTGGAGGTTTTTAAGTTATTTGATAGTTTAGTAAACTGTGGAAAGAAATCAAAAATACCAAAAATGTTTGGCAAAGTGTTAGTCTATTATCTGATATCCATATGACCTCAACGCAACCAAACATTCACACCATGAGCTAAAGATTGCCATGACACTCGCTCTCATGAAACAAAGAGATATATACAGGGCATATTTATGACATTTCTAATATTCTCTGTTTCTTGTTATGTTCTCTAGTTTTCAGTTTATAGCAGGCATGTTGTTGTTACCAATTGGCCCCTTAAGATATTTCGTTGGTCTAGCACCAGCTTTAAATGCCCAATAATTAAATACAGACATGTCCAACCAGTAGGCTCTTGAAGATAACGTAGATTCTCAGTAACTTCCATGTAGTTTCCGGAATGATACTTGCGGGATGGATAGATGGATGAATGGATGGATACATACATACACACACACACACACACACACACACACACACACACACACTTATAAACGCCGTTCCCTTGCGGGGTAGTCAAGAAACTGTGCCTATAGCTCAAAAAACAATTCCATCCTCACTAACTTTCTCCACACTTCCCTATCCTTGCATACTCTCTTCGCTTCAATAACAGTCATACACCGAGTCATACATGCTCTTTTATTCTTAAAACTCTTATTGTTTCTCCTTTTACACACTCGTCTACCACATTTAACCACGTTTTACATGGCCTAATCCTTCCTTTTGATCCACACACACTACCTAAATCATATTTTTGCTTCAACACTCGGTTATAAATCTCATGTGTATCTCCCGGTAAATTCCATAAATACTTATGTGGCCTTCAGTCGGGGAAAGGTTGGAAATGTTTGATTAAATAGATTTGAAAAAGACCCGATACACAAATACAAGTATGAGGAAGCAAAGGGCATTTTAGTTAGTGTTTACAAAAAAATAATTAAATTTTATATCTTAGCTTAAATATATATATTCTACATATTATTTATATTACAATAATTATCATTTGTGGTAGTATTTTAATACAAATAAAACACAATACAAACAAATATAAAACATAATAGCCACCGAATGCATCGCTTTCCTATATCCGCCTCGATCCAATACAACACCGCGCAAGGCACGATACGCGTACACTCCAAATTATACCCACCTGGATTTTACGTGATAATGTCGGATGGTTTTCTTCTTCTTCTTCTTCTTAAAACCTAAACTGTATTGACGGCAACAAAGTTCCACCACGAGAAACAAAATGGAGGACGCGGTGCCGATAAACAACAATTGCAACACTGGTACTACGTTGGTCAAGCTGACGACAGGGTAGTCTGCTTCAGTTCTTGGGAATACCTTGGACCACAGATCTCTTCGTATCTTTACAACGATCCCTGAAGATCTCAGTTTCAAAAGGCTACGAAAATAATATTAAATCATATAAGACATAATCTTCGGTATTAATAAAACATGACTGTCTGATATATCAGAAGGAGACTTTGATTTTTACTTTGGTTTTGTATTTGGATGCAATGAAATTAGTTTAGCTAAATTACTAACTGAATTTTATTAAGAAATTACCTTACAAGGTTCCTATCTTTTTTCCATTCTCGTTATGACTAGTTCATTCAATCTATCTCCTGGCCATACCAAACACTACAAATACTCGACCAAGGACACAGACAAATAATATACCCTGACCTTCAGACTTCAACTTAAAATGGTTGCGATCCTTTTGCAAGCTTGAGTCCTCCAACACTAGGATCGCTACGGTTAGTCCTATCATCCCCCAGCAGTGACAACTAGCGAACCCCAGTGTTGAAGGACTCAAGCTGGCAAAAGGAGCGTAGCCAATTGGACTGGATCGAGAGATATCTCTTTCAATCTTTGTCAGAGGCACAAGGAACCGGAAGTGCGACGTGAATCTACAGTAAGGGATGGATCTCATACTGTCTCGTACATTACAGGGACTCTACGTCAAAGGACGAAATAAGGAAACGAGAGCTTTCGCCAAAGTGTTAGCAAAATATAATTCGGGCCAAAATCCATCATATTCTACTGATAGTAATATCCACCATTCTTGAATATTTGTCATCACAAGCGTAATGGAATATTTAATTCGTGTTTACCATAAACTGATAAAATAAATTGTGGTGAGAATTTGTTTATTTGATTAGTCTGTGACCAGGGGTCAATCTCTCAGGTAGACCTCTTATTATACTTTTTTTTACACCACCACGTCTTACTACATGTTTGGGTTGTACGCTAATAGTTTTAGGGATTAGGAAGTTTATATATTTATAGATGCTGTACCCGCATTTGTGTGGAGGGATAGTGGAAAACCATTTTGGAAAAAAAACACCCTCTTTACACCCGACCGAGATTTGAAACTTGATCTCCCTACCATCGGGAGTCTAGTCTACTGTGAGAGTCGCGTGTTTGACCACGTGGCCACCTAAACTGGTTCGTTTGATAACTATCTTCTGTGCTGGGGTCTAGGGTTCAATCCTCAATCCCGGCACAGATTTATCTGATTACGAAACCCTTCCTTCACCTCTGACAAGACATCTTGTGAATGTGGGGAATGCCAGGCCGTGGTTCGGATTCCACGTTAAAATGTAGGTACCCAATTCCATTCATTAAGAGTTAAGACTTAGATATTATGTTGATCTAAAAAAATAACAAATTTAAGTTCGATAGTTAAGTTGTTATTAAAGTAGATATTATAATAATGTAATGTTGAAAAAAAAAAGTTTTTTCAGAGGAACACTATATATGATTATGAAAAATTATAGAAGATTAAAATATTTCATAAACTTATACAATGGCCAAACGAGTTGATGAATAGTCTAAAACATTGGTTAACATATTAAAATATTAATATAAAAACTATAACAAACAATGTAACGCGATATGAACATACACATTAAAGTCAAGATTTATTTTGAAATCATTCAGAATAAAATTAAGTTAATATCAGTAAAGTTAATTTAGATAATGTTGATGTATGATATAATATAGTTATAAAAGTATGGTTATGTTGGCTTAGGTTTTATCTGTATTGATGTCCCATTACTTCAGCTCTGGATCCAAAAGGAATAAGTTAAAGGGACATCAATACAGATAAGACTTAGACCAACATATTCTCAAGGGGGGAGGGGGCTCATTGATCCTTCTCCCTTCATCTTCCAGCAGACACCCCCTTCCCAAACAAACCACACCCGGCTCACCCTAATGAGGGCTGTACCCGATTTCTCCTAACTATACGACGTCGCCTTGTCATGAACCTTCGTCGTTTGAATCAGTGCGAACGTAGATAATTGAAGATTTGAACTGTAACAACAAGGATGTCGATGAATCCCTCCCACTTCCTTGGATACAACATATGTCTTCGCCACGTCCTCACGCGGTTTTAGCGTGTTGTTTGATTGGCAACTGTTTTATTAATCTCCTTCCCCCCCCCCCC
>CABEEJ010011400.1:0-11154 GCA_901482245.1 Timema douglasi | reverse complement strand
TTTTTTACCATCCAATTCTAAGTTGGTTAATTGATTTTATATCAATATTATGTTAAAACTTTTTTTTTCCACTATGAATCAATTCATTCTTATGAAATTTACTGTGGTCTATGCGAATTCTTGGAATTTTAGGGGAAGTTCTCTAAGTAAGTTTCTACCTTAGTAACCATTACTTGTAAAAAAAATTGCCCCAATATCTTTTAGGGGCATTTATTTATGTTTATGAAATTTTTTCCAACTCCGGCGATTGGGGAGCTGTTAAAACCCCTTCAACTTTGGGGTGGCTACGGTCTTGCTAAATTTACGACTACCCCATTGAGATAAAAACCCTATTTGGTTGGTTAAAAGTGAATGTCTGAGTGATCCTTTTAAATTAGGCCTATTTTGTAAATGAAAAACGAATGTCTGACATCCATTGAAATGTACACTTTACTTCTCGTCCTGTTTAAATAGGATCAGATAATTAGTATTGAAATTTAAATTTCTCGTCCTATTTTTTTATAAGGTATTGATTGGCAACAGATCAGGCCGGGCAGGTATGAAAAGTAACAACTTCCATTCCATGTGTGAAGTTTTAAGGGGTCCACCGAAGGAAGTCTTGGACAGGTGTCTTGGCCCAGAGGTATCAGGAGAGTAGAGGCATGAAGGAGGTAGCTGGCTCCTGGCTGGCCAGTTGTGAGAGCAAACAAGGGTCTTGTAAAACTCCCAAACAAGAGCACGCACACAAAAAAAAAAATTAGAGAAAAAAGAGTGAGAAGGGAGGTGGATATAACTTTAGGACTGGAAAGAGGGGAGTAGGGATGAAAGAAACTTGACAGGCCAGCCACACAACACCAACAGAATAAATAAATACAAAAAAAAAGTATTAACATAAGAAACCCAAGTCACCTTTTCTACAAAATCTAAAGAAAATTTTTGTGGATGTTTATCTTAGCTAGGGCTTTTCAAATGAGCAAAGCAANTAAAGAAAATTTTTGTGGATGTTTATCTTAGCTAGGGCTTTTCAAATGAGCAAAGCAAAAAAAAAAAAAACTTTTTTTAAATGAAATTAGGTCAAAATGATTTTTTTATAGAAACAAAAATTAAGTTTAGTGACGTGTCTAAATATGAAAAAAAATGTAGCCGTGTAATTTTTGTTTTAAAGTCGTGTAAACATTTTGGTTTCAGCTTAAAAATAATGAAAGGCTGGCCGTTTTACCATTTCCCTTTGACCAAGATATATTTTACCTTACAGGGGATAGGTAAACATTTTACTATCAGATTAATGCTGGCATTTTTTAATGTATACTTACACACATAATTAGAAATAGTTTATGTTTGGCTCTAAGTGTAGAGTAGGATTAATCCTACAGCTCAAAAGCTATTTTTAGACTTGAATCTATTTTTTTTAAGACATTAGAAACTGTCATAATTACGTACATACATGCATCGATTAAAATACATTTTACCCGCTTCAGTGGCTGCATAGTCTAAGGCATCACACTCGCAGTAGACTAGACTGCTGATGATGGGGAGATCGTGGTTCGATCCCGATCGGATGTACTGAGGTTTTCCCCCCTAAATGGGTTCACTATTCTTTTTCACACAAATGCGGGTAAACTTCCTATAAATTCAACCTACCTCATCCCTAACCAACTAGGGTATTAGGCCTAGAACATTAAGCGGTGATTAAAAATAGTAGTAAATTTTATAAAGTTAGTGCATCATGAAATGGAAACCTGGTAATTCCCAAATAAGATTAAATATGAGGTAAAATAAAAAATATTAATGTGCATGTATTGTATTTCGCTTTCTCAAACGTGTTAATATGTAAGTTATGGTATCAAGGTAAGATCATTAAAAAGAACAATAGGTAGCTTATATTTTAATTTAATCAAAACAAGATTCCCAGTAAAAAAAGGGCCAAAAGAGGCTTTCAAAATTTAAACTTATTGTTATTAAGTTATTAGTTTTTTTTCTTTCTAAATGTCAAATTGTAACTTAATAGAGTCAAATTTTCATAGTAAGATTCTTTTAGAAAATACAAACCTTTTCAATCAACATCATTAACATTTAAATGGGCCTTTTTTATTATTATATTAGTGATATAAAAAATATTGATAATATATTTAATAAAACTGATATCTGTATATCACACGAATTGACTTTTTTAGATGTAGAATAAGGTTCTTCCTATGAAAATTGGACTGTAAAATATATGATTTTATCGGTGACCTGGCGGTCTAGGGGTAAGGTGTCAGACTTCTATGCTGGCGGCCGGGGTTCAATCCTCGGTCCCGGCACAGATCTATCTGATTACCAAACCCTTCCTTCACCTCTGACAAGATATCTTGTGAATGTGAGGAATGCCAGGCCCCCACCGTGGTTCGGATTCCACGTTAAACTGTAGGTCCTTCATTTCATCTCACAATCACCCTACCATTACACATTAGCGTAAGTGCGTATAGCCCGAACGGTTAGTAAGACGCGGTGCTGATAATAATAATAATAATAATAATATATGTTTTGTAATTGGAGACTTCAAAGTAAGTTTGTTGATAGGTGTAGGTGCTTATTTCTTATCACTAATTTTGAAATGAAAAGTTTCATGTAAATGAATTGCACAACCATTATTTAGATTACCCACATTGGTGGGTCCACGATCTAAGCGTTAAGCTCATCCGATCAGGTTTAAAGGTGATGGAGATGTCAATGTTTGAATTACCGCACAGCTGTTTGATACAGTAGATGTATTGTTTCTTAAATTATATCCCTCTCCTCACCCTTTTTCTCAAAATTCTTCCTTACAAAACTATACCCTATTTGTATAGTTATTAAAAAGAATGTCTATCCATATGAGTAGTACAACAAAGTGAAAAAAATTGTTTAGCTTTTTTAACGCATCACAAAATTAAAATGTGTGTTTCATCAATCTTAATCATAATTTGAAATTTGGAAAATATAAACGAGCAAAAAAAAACCATTTTACAAAACATCTTAATCAAAAAAAAATAACATTGCTAGTAAATTTCATAGAGTTTATCAAAAGCGTAGCAATTTAAAGACATACCTGTACACAACTGGAAAATTATTACAAGGTTTATCATAATTATATAGGCCTATATAAGAATATTTTAAATATTGATTCGCTATCTCATTAATAATTATTAGGTGACCTGGTGGTCTAGGGGTAAGGTGTCAGACTTCTATGCTGGCGTCCGGGGTTCAATCCTCGGTCCCGGCAAAGATTTATCTGATCACCAAACCCTTCCTTTACCTCTGACAAGACATCTTGTGAATGTGAGGAATGCCAGGCCTCCGCCGTGGTTCGGATCCCACGTTAAACTGTAGGTCCTCCATTTCATCTCACAATCACCCTACCATTACATATTAGCGTAAGTGCGTATAACCCGAACGGGTAGTAAGACGCGGTGCTAATAATAATAATTATTATTATTAATTTAAATGATTTCCACCCATGTATGTATGCATGCGTCCTTGCACTAGAGTACATAATATTAATGTTTATCTACCAAGATTATTTTTCCTACTTCGCTAAGTGCTGGGAAACTGAAATTTGGGAAAATTGTCGAGATACCCACCTAAGTGTGACGCCAAAACCCACAAAATTATAAAATACTGTGATAAAAATATATTTATAAATTAAACTAGCTCATATTCATCTTAAGCACAAAAATACAAACACGTTAAATCATGGGTTTTAGTTCATCATTATAATTCGTTTGTATGGTATTAATTTTATTCTATGATTATCCAATCTGCAACAATGAGATATCAATTGAAAAAAAAAAATAGACTTACTGATAAGTTAATGGAATTAAAATAAATCATAAAAAAATATTGTTACCATTCAAATCTTTTTTTTAAGTTTCTTCATTAGGGACTAACACTAGGGCCTAAGTTAGTTTATTACAAACTAGTCCAGAAAAGTGTTTACAATGTAAAAGTGTTTGTTTACTAACGTAGTACCTACAGTGAAACTGTGTGAACATAAATAAAGCACCAAAATAGTACATTACAATAGTGAAAAGAATCAATAAAGCTTTGAAAATAAAATACATATGATTGTAATTTAACCATCATAAAGTAGAGAAACTATATGACAAACAATATATTTTAAAACGCTAGCCCAAAACCTAAGGAAAGGGGAAGTTTCCATGAGGCAACACCCGGACAATGTTCACCATGGTTCTTTTAGTGAGCATCTTCTGATTGACAAATCTTAAAAATAATGTACTTACTGTTCACGCAGGTTTGGAAACAGCTTATTAGGGCGATCCACTTCGCCACTAACATCCTAATGGAAATAGAACTCTTCCTGCGACATAACTTAATTCTTCAGACGTATTTAAACTTTCATTCAAACACACGAAATGTAAACAGCTTTCCACAAGACATTTCTAAACATACTAAGATTCCTTTTTTTAATTTGTTCTACGACACCAGCGCTACCTACCTGGTCCAAAAGTTGAGCATCGCCCCTTAGATCGAGAAACGTAAACTTAAAATTCCCTCTAACTTAAAATAAATCAACTGATTGATAAAATAAAAGTTTTCTAACAAAATATATATTGTTTCACATCATGCCTGTAATAAAAGAGTGGACTTATGAATAAATAGTAGGCCAAAGGAAATTAATCAAAATAAAATGTTGTTGCATAAACTAAATACTAGCGCTACCTTGTTTCAAACTAAGATACTGAAGACTACTGCTACCTAGCAGACAAACATCCAACTACTAGAAAATATATCTATGGTAATGGTTATAGATTATGAGGCTCGTTATAGCTAGTATGATTGTAAAATATTCACTGAAAATCATTAAAATATAACTAAGATAAATATTTGAAAGATGTGTCAAGCGTTCAATAGAGAAGTATTTATATCTGTATTACTAATCAATTTAATCCTGAGGCCATTTCAAGTTTCAACTACATTAGCATTGCCCAGTTTCTACTTTATATTGATATGAGCAAACTTGCTTTTAAATGCTTGGATAACAGCTGGGCGTCTTTATGATCCCCTATTTGCTATTTGTGATCACTTTTTGTATTATTTTAAGGTCCTGGCGACCATTCATGAGCTACGGGGTGGGTTTTTATTATATTTTCCCACCCCTAACCTACTGAACGCATCATTCAGCCCGCCAGGGCGTCATTGTATTCCTGTATGAAGTTTTGTTATATGTTTCTATGTCGTGTGTGTTGTCGAGAGCCCCTCGGGGCCGGTGTCAACTGTTTGTCCTCTATGTTTCTACATGTTTTTATTCATGTTTATAATTATATGTTTACAAACAATAAATAACCCTTACAAACAAACAAAACGAGGTTATAATTGTTTATATACAACACCAAGAAAGATTAAGCGGGATGGTTTTAAATTTAATGCCGTCATATATGTTCACATATGATGTATTTTGGGCACTTAGGACTTACAAGAACTTTTGATTAAAATTTAATATGAAAAATACAAATTAACCAATATATTTATATTTACATAAAGTATTTGCGGCAGCTCTGTGGCTATGCTGGTGTCAGTACCAAATAATAACATAATTGAATTAATGGCCAAATTTAGTAAAACAGATTTAAAAAATATATATTTGCTTAGATTTCTTGTAATCAATTTTAATTCATGAAATAAAATTCGGTATTATGATAGTGGATATTACAGCTTTAATGTACTGTAACTGAAGGTGAAAGGAATGCGGGATTGGAAGTAACACAATCCGCCGTTTATTTTTTTCGACCCTCCTTTTCCTGTAAATTATTCCACATGTATTCATACTGAGAGGAACATGTCATAGTTCATCGTGATTTAGACAGATTCTGAAACTAGTTTACTAAAGTTCTTGAACTGGTTAAATAACCATAGCACTCTCAGATTCACCTGGAACCTTTCACAATACGATGCCATCCATATTCTTGTATCTGGACCTTCTTAATATTTTGGTGGTGTAGCGGATTTGAAAAATCCTGGTCGTGGGCACCAGCATGGATGGGTACAAGCTTGTCCGGAAAACTTTGTGGTGGCTGGATTCCACAACGGATTACTAATCCAGTGTGTAAAGTGTATTTCCTCTTTTTTCTTTTGTGTTTAAATGAGTGACTTACTTCTAATGTAGAAGACAGAAGAAATGAAGATGTCACCTTTGTGCATTGGATTCTTCCCACATTTTTCCTTTTTCCCTAGATGGGCTTTCCTCATTAAATTTACTCTAAGTTTATTTTTCCTTTCTATTTATTTTTTATCAATTTCCATTAATATAAAATTTGAGATGTTTCTTGAAGTAGGTAATAAAGATAAATTCACAGCACTCAACCATTCATGAATATCTCAACTAATAAAACCAAAACACATATCAGTGAGAAGGGAACATATTTTTAAAAAATGTACAAATTAAAAGAACAAATATGAACCAATAGAATGTGTGATATTAGCTTTTTTTTAAAAAAACACTCAGGAAAATCGGGTGTCCAACCAAAGTAAATTTTAAAATTCTTTAACTTTTACAGAACCATTTTCCAGTTTGTCCAGTCACTATTCATTATTCAAACATTTCTTTTAAGATTTTACTTTAAATTACTTTATTTTAAGATTGTCACTTTACCTGACATTAAAAGCTATCAACCTAAAGGGATGGACTGCTGGATAGTGCGATATAAGTTAAGATTTCATTGGAATCATATTAAAGGCCAGTTTCATAGTCAAATTTAGTACCCCTCAAGTGCGGCGCTACACTAAGTTCAAGACGACACCTACCTAAACCAGAATGGTATAGGCCAGTTTCCTATGTGAGAACGGCCCATTCCATTAGTTTAGGTAGGTGTCATCTTGTATTTAGTGTAGCGCTGCACTTGAGGGGTACTAAATTTGACTATGAAACTGGCTCTAAGACATTAAAAGAATGACTTACACCAGTATAACTTTAAATTGTTTGACACATTCCTTTTTGGTTTCTTCTTTCTATAGCGAAATCAACCCTCACACATGTGCATAACCATGACTTGATGTTAGCTAAAGACACGTGGTAGAGGGGTGTAAAGACAACTTTAAAAATTACATGTTGACCTTGAGAATTGAGATGCACATTTTAAACTACTACTACTTCCTGAGGAAGGTGCTTTAATAGCATCGAAATATTGAAGTGTGTGTAAATTTGTGTTAGTGTGTGTAAATTTGTGTTAGTGTCTTTTCTTTTATTTGTGTTCTACTTTTTTTCTAATACTTTATCATTTTATTCATAACTAAATGTTTTTGCTCTATGCACTTTTTTCATACATAGTACTAATTGATTAGCATTTAATTTTAGCACGCGCTACCTACCTCCAATATGTAACATATATGTTTAGATGTATTTCAAGAAAACATTAATGACACTTTATAGATGAAGGTATACATGGTTCATATTAACTTACCATGAAAGTGAATATATAAAATTAATTTTTCAAGTGTAAATTTCCTAAAGTGTTTATTTTTTAATCTAAATGAAAATACAACCCCGACACAAATGATAAATCAAAATAAACCAATAATAAAAAAATGGGAATAAAAAGTATATTCTTAGTTTGTTATATGTTCGTTGGTGTTAAAAGAAAAAAATACATATTCCACACATGAGTTTTTATTTGTGGTAAGAAATATATAAATTTAGTAATTTACACATAGCAAATATTTATTGTGGTGGTGGTCCTCTGCTTCCCCTTCCGAATCCGCCACGCTGGAACAAGTGAATAATAAACAATTTATTTAACAATATAAGGAGAGATACCTCAGAAGTGATCCAAATTATTTTTAGTAATACTAAATCAATTATTAATATAGCTCTATAAGGAAAACCTCTTTTCGCTTTATGAAGTATTTGTATTAAATTAGGAAGAAGGTACAGGAAAGGTGGATAGAAACATATAAAAGGGGGACAAACACAATATGGCCTTTACAATGAAAAGAAGAACACAGTTCACACTTTACATTGTTGCATTCATTGTCCTTTTCCTGTGTTTGTCCTTTATGTTATACCTTTTACATGTTCCTATCTGTGTGTTCTATCATTCTTTACAATTTTCCTTTTTTATGGGTTTCTCTTTTAGGAAGTTGCGTTGCACATTTCACACTCCTCCCTGATGAGTTCCGATAGTTTGTATTTTAAATATTTCAAATTAGTTAGATATGCATTGCACTTCAAATAAAAAAAAAAAAGTTTTGCTTTATATTGTTCTGTAAAGTGTTTTCTAAACAACAACTAAAAGTTGAATGTTATGTATTAAACAACTAGACAACCAAGGTTTAATTAGCCCGACATCACTTGAATACCAAGCTTATGTAGAATACATATATTTGACAATTTTCTATTAATAAAGAGAAACAGTGAAAAAACTAGAGTTTTTCTGTTCCATTCCTGTCCAGATTAAATGTCTAGATATGTTTTTTTTACCGAATTAGGTTAAGACTTACGAATTCCAACTCTCCCGTTCCTGCTCCAACGTCGCCCTTCTTGTCAGGTCCAGCAGCGCCAGCACCTGGGGTCCTTCTGTAGGCGTCTCTGTCTGCCGCAGGTCGGGGGCCCTCTGATCGCGGGGCGGTTGGACGTGGGCGCGCAGTCTCGGGGCGGGTTTGGCGCTTCAGCGTTGCTGGGACAATCTAATCAAGAACAAAAAGACAACACAAATTATATTTAAATACTTCCTGTAAACTCTTCCCTTCAACTTTTCAAGTGAAATTTGTTTTATAGCTCTATTACTATTTTATTATTATTAGAACCTTGTTTTACTACCCGTTCGGGTTATACGCACTTACGCTAATGTGTAATGATAGGGTGATTGTGAGATTAAATGGAGGATCTACAGTTTAACGTGGAATCCGAACCATGGTGGAGGCCTGGCATTAATAAAGGAAATTAACAAAACTAAAGAAAAAGGAAAAATAAACTACTAAGAATCAAATTGTTGAAGAAAGCCCACCTAGGGAAAGAATAAAAAGGTGGGAAGAATCCAATGCACAAAGGTAACAAAATTCAAAATGGAGTAATCCATTGTTTGTGTTATTTGTACTCTTTTTCTTCTTTGTGTTTGATAAAAGCAACAATGCCGAAATATTATTTTACTTGTGTTAAAATGTGTGTGTGACTACTACTATAGAAGAAAGAAAATGTCACCTTTGTGCATTGGATTATTCCCTCATTTTTCCTCTTTCCCTAGGTGGGCTTTCTTCACCACATTTATTCTTAGTAGTTTATTTTTCCATTTTCTTTAGTTTTATCAATTTCCTTTATTATGAAAAAATCTACCTGTCAAAGCTAATTTTTATAGTTTTATTATGTTATTAATGTGAAATTAATTTTAACAATGCATTAAATTACCAAATTATTTGTAAGTGAAACTGCTGATATCTGAATTGTATAACCTACTCTAAGATGAGTCTTAAAAATTGATTTGTAGTACAAGAAGAAGTTTGAAAATGAAGAACCTCCAAAACTATTCTTTAATGACGAGTTCAGTTTGAAAATCAAGTATTCGCAGAGCCTTTATTAGTTTATTATATTTATAATTTATATATCCTCTTATGTTCATAATTTTTCCGAGATTCGGATTCAAAGGTGAATTGGAGATTTAGATTCGTAGAGTAGGGGATTTGCTAAATAAATACATCAAGGTCTTTGGTACATGAAAATGTGTGTATATATATATTTATTTAGCACCACGTCTTACTACCCATTTGGGTTATACGCTTTAAGTACTAATTACCCTAATGGATTAGGAATTGGGAAGGTTGAATTAGAGGAGGTGAACTCGCATTTGCGTGGAGGGAGAGTGGAAAACCATTTAGGAAAAACCACCCCCAGTTCACCTGACCGAGATTCGAACCTCGATTTCCCCTTCCTCAGCAGTAGAGCTCAACACGACAGGTGTGTTAGCCAACTACGCCACCGAGGCGGGTATGAAAATGTACTCAAGACCGGCTTTGGTGACTGTGTGGTCTAACACACTACTCTTGAGTTAGACTAGACTGCCTAAGACGGGGAGATTGGAGTTTCATCCCAGTTGGGTGAACCGGGGTGGTTTCTCCTAAATGGTTTTCCACTCCCCCTCCACGCAAATGCATTTCAACTAAATTAAACCTCCCTAACCCATTAGTGTAACTAGTACATAGGTGTACAACCCGAACAGGTAGTAAGACGCAGTGCTAAAAAAAAAATAGTACTTAAAACTTCTATCACACTTTGTGGAAACTTACAATTATACTCCCCCAGGATTCTCAAAAAAGTTATTCTGGAGTAAATCACTCCAACTTCACAAACAAGTCAAAGGTTCTCAAGTTAAATTTCAAAAGCACTACTTTCAGGTGCGATTGTGGAAGGTCCATTTTTTTCCCTCCAATATGAAGCTAACTCAAAATCAACTATATGAAATATTTCAAAGCCAAATTGAAGTTTGAATGTTTTATGGGTGAAAAAATGTATGCTTTTTAGCATATTTATCGAATCTAAATCTCAAAACCAGTTCTTTTAAAATCCCTTCTGAATCTTGAATCTAAATTTGAATATTCTAAAATGTACAATTTTAGTTGAAGGTAAAGTATCTGACGGGAGATCAAAGTTTCACAACCACCCCTACTTTCAGGCCTTTACCTCGGCAGGCAAGTGGAGATAGTTCCTCAAGTAGTTGATACCCTCGTTGGTGAGGTACCAATAGAAGTGCCGCCACGCAAACTGCTCCGACACATAGCCGCGGGACTTCAACGACTGCGGAACCAAAACACTTATCAATAACATTACATAACTATTATTTTAAAAGCAAGCCATATTTAAGCCTAACTTACTTATGCAGTTAGAATTTTGTCACAATTTCTGTTAAATGTAAAAACATAAAAGTATTTTAGTGAGTAAGCGTGCAGTTCGACATCAATGGTTCTTAGGGTGGTATGCATGAAAGCCGCTAAGTGTGAGAGGATTCTTGATGGTGTGTTAGTCTAGTCATAAGCATACTCACAGTCCACCTTCTAGCCTATGATGACTAAACTATGCCACAAAGTCTCCACTCACAGTAAGCGTCAATTTAGTCGAGTTCTTACACACAACCACTAGTCACCAGTCTGACACAATTTTGGGTGGAGCCGGCAAGGGCCTGCACACACCTATTACTAAATCGTCGTCTG
>CABEEJ010011399.1:0-11159 GCA_901482245.1 Timema douglasi | reverse complement strand
ACAACTTGTAGGCCAGTAGCACCACAATGTCCATAACACACCAAGCATCACACAACTTGTAGGCCAGTAGCACCACAATGTCCATAACACACCGTGTATCACACAGCTTGTAGGCCAGTAGCACCACAATGTCCATAACACACCAAGCATCACACAACTTGTAGGCCTGTAGCACCACAATGTCCATAGCACACCAAGCATCACACACCTTTAACCGTTTGAATAGTGATGGACACACCAAATTATCGAATGCTCAAAATATATCCACGAATATCTCAATAACATATTTCCCATTTGCCCCATCACAGGGTTCATGGCCTCACAGATAGCGTCCTCCGTAGATTTGACTCTCCTAAAGCCGTACTGCTGCTGGCGCATGCCAACAATCTCACGATGCTTCCACAATCTATTACACAAGATCTTTTCTTGAAGTTTTCCACATACATTTAATAAACAGGTTGCCCTGTAAGACATAGGGAGCTGCAGACCCTTGTCCTCACCCTTGCTAAGAATGACTACCTCAATTTGTTTCCACACATTAGGCACTCGGCCCTGGTTTATGGATTCATTCATTAAACTAGTTAGGAATGGCGCTACATGTTTGCTGATGTTCTGAAGGACCACGACTCTGATTTCATCAGGTTCAGGTGCCTTCTTACTCTTCATTTCGGCCACCAACCTTATAATCTCTTCCCGTGTTATTGGATCTGTCTCTGCTTTGTTGTCGTAGCTCCTCGTCATGTCCATTCTTGCAATTTCTTGTTCCTCGTCATCTTCAAGATAATCGTCTGGAAGCAGCGTTTCAAGAAACAACCATGCCTATTCTTCCCAGCAAGAAGTCATGTCCCCACCCTGAGTCTTCAGAATTGAGATCACAGCTGGGGGCCTTACCTTCCCGGTCACTATCTGAAATGGTACGCCCCAAGCATTATTTCTCAGCTCCTCCTGAACGTCTCGCTCCCAGCTTTCCCTCTTAGCCAGCCTCAGGACATATTCATACTCTTCTTTCTTCCTTCTATAGATATTCAATAACATGCCACGACTCCATGGATCATGACAATTCTGGTTTCTCCTCCTCGCTTCCCTCATCTCCTTTTGATTTTTCACGAGTCTCTCATTCCAGGGTTTATTACTTATCCTTAATTTTTCCTTGAATATCGGGATAGTCACTCTCATTGTCCTTTGTACAGCTCTCGTGAACTCCTTAGCTTTCACATTTACGTTTCGTCCCTTTTCTATCTCTGTTGGTAGCTCCAATTATCTCTTTAATCTCTCCCAATCGGCTTTGCGGATGTTGAATTTAGGTTTTATTCCCACTTCAGCCCGCAACCCTAGATCTCCTTCAATCTCAAAAGTGATCACATTATGGTCACTAATTGTCAACCCATCCAGTACTTTCCAGGTCTTAATGATCCCAATCGCTTCCTGGTTGCATAGCGTGACTTCTTTATTTGAGCTTGCTCCCGCTCTCCTCGCATAGATGGGTGGATTCCCTATCATATTCAGCACCTCTAGCCTTCTCACCACTATTATCTCTTCTACCTTCTCTCCTCTCTCATATGCCCTATATCCACCTCTACTTCCATTCGCCATTCTCTACACATCGCTGAGCCACAAGGGTGACTTTGCATTTGCATCTGCGAGGAATACCACTGGGACACCTCTATATACGTCATCTATAACTTCTATTTGCTCCAGGTATTTTTCAATGTCTTCCATGTACTGGAAGTACATGTTGATCAGGATGAATGCACCCTTATCTATTCCGCAAGTGGCCACATTGTTGCAGTATTGATCTGCTCTTGTAACCGTTATATGTGTATAGAAGATTACTATCGTGCTCATGGGCGACGAACCACTAAATATAATTCTTGCCTTTGTTGGAATATGCAGAATGTTTCCACTTACCATACGGTATGGCTCCCGCACTCAAATGATGTCCAAACTCAAGTCCTCAGTCACTTTTCTAATCCCTTCCATTAACGGCCTTACTCGTCATAGCATTCAACTGCCCAATTTTTATTTTACTATTGCTTGCGTCGTCCATTATGGATTATCAGTAAACACATAACATCTGGGTCGAGCTTCCCTCGAGTCAAACGCTATCCAACCGTTTACTTTCACAAAGAGTTTGTAGCGTTCCTCAACGTTAAACTTCTCCTTCCTCCTTTCGAAGAATGTATGGACTTTTTGAGAAGTGGTTTTACCTCCGTTGGCAGATTCGTTGACCTTAGTTGTATCTTATCTAGAGCCTCAGGGATAGAGAAGGCTATGGACGTTCCCTTCTCATGACCAGATCTTACTATGTGGCTCATGGCCAGATGTAGAGCCTGTTGCTCTTCCAATCATGATAATTGGAGAGTCTCCTCAAGGTTGTTGTATATTTGGCTCGGATTCACTAAGTCATCTTTGTCACTCAAGTTATTTTCTTCTTCAAAAGCTTTTTCTTCTTTCTTCTCCTCTACACCCTCAACCTCCTTCCTTTCTCCTAATTGTTCAGATAACTCCTCGGGGTACTTGTTTTTCCTTTCTTCATCCTATTATATTTCCTTTGTATCTTTCTCATGAACAAGGACTGGGCATTTCCTCCAAAATTTCCATCTCTGGATATCACACCGCTTCCACTTATCCTTGTATTCCTCCACGGTTGTCGATACCTCTTCCTCCTTTTCTTCCTTTCCGCTAGTTATCTTCAGTTCTCCTACAATTTTTACCTCCTTCTCTACTGCTGCCATCTTAACCTCATCTTCTGTCTTCCTTACCTTTGAACATTCCCTATGTTACTCCGCCTTACTAATGTTCCTTCTAGTTCGTGATGGTGAATACCTCATTTTGCTTTCAGGCTTAACTTTACTTTCGCTCCGTCTTTTCCTTGTCCATTCTCTCAAGTCTTTCCAGTATTTATCCTAGCACAGTTGTCAGTACACGTATATCGTCACTCATAGTCGGCATTTTGTATCTGTCTGTCCAGCAAGAGTTGGTACGTCAGACATTCCCTAATGTTAGGGTACTTGCACTTTTCTTTTCCACTATTACTGCAAGGTATGAACTTTTTTTTCTCCGTACAGTCCTTAAGTTTATGTCCCACTTTTCCGCACTGCCCACAAACAAATTCCTTCTTAGGGCAAAACTTCATCCCATGTCCTAGGTCCCTATGTCTGTTACACCTCGTAACAACGATAAAGTCTCTGACTGAGATATTTGTGAACCTCAGGTAAACTATACCACCAATCCGGACCCTTGGGGAGGTCTCAGCAACATGATTTGTTACCCTTATCTCCTTCTTCCCTGTCTTAAACCTGGGCACAAAACCCTCGTCAAAGTCCTTTATCGTTATTTTACCTTCTAGGTTCTGTCTATGAATCGTGTCCTTCAGTTTATCCTCAGTCATGTCCACCAGTACGTCATATAGTGTTACTAATGGTTTTCTATTTCTTGGATCCTTGCACTTGAGACCCTCAAGTGCTTGTATTCTCTTCCCTACCATGTCTGTGTCATCAACAGTTTCAGTTTCAACTACCACAACCTTACCGGCTGGCCTAATTAACTGGATACGAATTTTATCCCTTGCCGGATTGAGCTTTGACATTACCTTTGTCTGGATCTCCCTCGTGCCCTCTCCCTTGCTAGACGAGATATATACCTTACTTATCTTATTCTATTGCTCTCGCATGATCCTCTGAGCTGGAGTCAGTCTGACCCCCAGTCCTCCCGATTGTCCTGCGGCCGTTATCTGTGCAAACGTTGGTCTTCTTATCACCTCTTCCTCTTGCCTCTTCTTATCCTCCTCCCTCAGCCTTTCATTCTCGTATTCCAGTTCTTTGATCTGTCCCTCTTTATTTGCAATCACCAAGAGTAGACGGTCCACCTCACGTTTAGGTTTCCCCGTCACCTCTGCGCTGTCTTTCTTGTCCTGAAATAGGCCATTAATGAAGTCGTGCATTGCCTCCATCCTTCTACTTGCATTCAGCTTCCCCTCAATATCCTCGTACTCTTCCTCGAACCCGGAGGCAGATTCATCAGTAAACTCCTCAGTCACACTCTTCTACCTTCCCTAAGCATCCTTGACCGTTGTTGCATCTGCGAGCAGCCTATCAATGTCGCATTGCAGCCGACAGACTATGTGCAGCTCCTTTGGTGTGCCTTTTGTAGTGCTGTGGTATTTCAGGCAATTGCTGATGCGTGCACGACCAATTACGACCAAAAACAAAAAATTTTGATTTTTGTCAAACTCCATTTTCTAGTAACTGAAAGTTATTGGCGACCTATAGCTCAGTTGTCCTTAAACGGTAGCAATTAAAAACCGTTTAACGTGCAATTAGTTAATAGCTTTTGACTGTTTTTGTCTCTGTCCTACTACGTAGAGTCGGTGAAAATTTCCACTTGATATTTGTTTCCAGTGGCCTTCAACACATTTCCCTTAATAACTTTCAATCAAAGGGAGACACAGATATCTAACTTTTCCCAAAATTAGGGGGGAAATTTTCCCTTCCTAGTGATATGATTTATATGTCTTAATTTGTATAGTTTTTAGTTAAAAAAGTATTTTATAAATAACTCATTCGGGATTCAAGTTACACTTTCACAAACATTACCACTGGTTTCTCGACACTCACTTAACAGGCTATACTACTTTCCACAATTTTTTCGCACCGTTGTACCGGTTTTTTAATCAATTTTTTGCGGAGCACTTCTATCATGCGTCCAACTACTATAGATACACCTGTACACCTGTACTATACACTAAACATATAAACATATTTTCTGTTACTATATTACAATGTTGTACCTTTGCTCTATAAGTCTATAAATATTATTATATTGTAGTACGCTTATAATTGGTTTATAAGTTACTACTATGTTTAAACCAGTGCAAGCCCTTCATTTTCAATCTGAATCAAATTTTAATCTTGGTTAACTGACATTCTAATCGAATGCGAATAAAATTTCATGCCTAGAAAAAATTTGTGTTGAGTTTGAAATAAATTTTGAGTTGCGTAGAAACAAATCTCATGCCTAATTTTAAGTCGAACCCAAATTGAATCTCATGCTAACATTATTTATCGATTCGAATCCTAATTAAATCTCATGCTTAATAAAATGGGTCAAATCATTTATTTTAAAAATAGGTTCAGATTTGAATCGATTAATTTTTTAGTCTTACTATGCATGATAGTGTTTCAAATAAAATCTGTGTTTAATATTTTACTTTGTTAAGTTTCCGAATCCAATCCAATAATAAAATATTTAAAAAAAATGTTGATGAATATATTAAATACATTTTAGATTTATTAACAAATATAATGTAATAAATAGTATTTATCCCAATGCAACATTTTCGGAAAATAACGCTGTATGGAGCAAAAAACTGGACTCTTAGGAAGATGGAAATAAATAATTGAAGAGCTTTAAAATTTGGTGCTGGAGAGGACTTGAGAATATAAAGTGGACGGACAGTGTGACAAATGAAATCCTAAGAATATTGTGTGGGAAGAGAATCATTTTGGATGTGATTATTCAGTACAGAGAAAACTGGATCAGACACATCCTTAGGAGGAACTGTTTTCTGCACAACGTCAAATAATAAATGGTTGAGTGAAAGAGGAGCTTAGGCAAAAGGAGGATTAAACTATTGAATGACTTGAAGGCAAGAAGGAAATTCTGGGAGCCGAAGAAGGAGGCAGAGGACCGGGTGCATTGGCAGTCTAGGCTCACTGACCAAAGGAATGGGCCTGTCATAAGACAGAACATATAATAATAATCTCAAAAAGTGAGCATCAAATAAAGATAGCACTAGTTTTTTAATCACAGTACAAGATATTCACTGTCACAAAAAATTGTACCCCCTGTTTTCCGGTCTGATTATATTAGTTTGTTGAGCAAGTATGAATTATAAATTTTAATTTTGAGCTTAACACATCGAATCTGAATCTTAGTTTTAGAAAATTCGAGATTTCTAATTTAACCTAAATCTTACTAAGATTCGGATTTGTATTCGAAATTTCGAATGTTTGCACAGTTCATGTATGTTTTTACATATTATAAATAAAAGGCTATCAATTTATATATTATATATAAACTGTAATTATTTACCATATTTAATAAGAATTGCTAACTGCAACAAAAAGTTAACATAGCATTGTGCTATAACATAATATTATATATTTTACCAGCAGAAGCTCCTAATATGAAACCCTCTCATTCATGGGCGGGGGAAGATTCAATTTGGGGGTTCAAAATCGTAAAACATGATGTTAAGGGGGCCGCCTCGGTAAGCGAGAAATTTCCGTGTGGACGTTCAGAAATCTCGCCATATTTAATTAGTGATGCGTTATTTAAAAATATGGTTTACACCAAAATGAAGTCAAAAGATTCCAACAGGGCTATATTTGCTTAACAACGCTTTATTTTTAGTTTTAATTATATAAATAAAATCGTGAAAATGTAACAACACATTTTCAACGACATTTTAAGCATATTGATGTAGCGATGAGACAATGCTCTAGATTAAACCTTCCTCCAACAAATACTCTATTTTTTGATAGGCTCATAACAGAAAATTTTAGGATATTTGATTTTTAATTTTGTAGTTTAGAAAAGTCAAAGGCGTATTTTTAATACTGGACAGTGTTGCCACCACGCCACTCACTTGATAGGAAAAGAGGAAAAGAAGGAAGAAGATATCAATATTCCGCCTCTTTTGTGCGCGTGCGCTCTTTTAATTTACTATTGGGCGGTATGCAAGAATGATTCTCGAGTCCACCTAGTGATGAGCATAACCGAATGATTTTAATAATCTAATAATCATTCGATTCTTTGAAAAATAATCGAATGAATTGATAGAGTCATTCGAATGATTTTGAGAAGTAGTAAAGAGTAGGTAATAATCTGATGTTAGCTACTTCTAACTAAAAGTAGTTAATAGTTGCTCGTTTTGCTTTGTGCTACTATTATCTTCACCATGCTGTCGGATCTCCCAACACGCATTCCTTTGCGTTTGCAGCTTATCAACACTTTTATATTACTTTATTTAGTTAATACTATACAGTGAACGCATTATCCACATAAGTACCTCGAAAATTAATATAAATACTTTTGCATGGCTTAATAATATAATTTTAAAAATACGTTTCCCTTTGTGTTTAAAAGAGTAGAAATTATTGACCCAATAATATTTCTTATACATAAAAAAATATATAAACTTACAATGCTATTAATATATCGGGTAATTGATAGAATACTTTCGATTTGAATATCTGAATCTATTATATGCCTCCTGAAAGCTTCACTTAGAATCAAAAACATAATCAGTACCCGACAAACGACGACGTAAGTTTACTGGATAATGATATTTTGTGTTAAAAGAATGTAAAATTATTCCAATGAATACGATTATAATACGATCTGAATATTACAGCCAGGCAATGTTTTATTAAATACGTAAAAAGTATATATTTATCTATTTAATAAATTTAAGTGAGTGTTAGAAAAATTATCTCTCAAACCGTTCGTGATATTTGCGTTTAGTTAATTAGGATGGTAACATTTAAAGATAATAAAAAAAACAATCTACGTAGTAGTGTAGCAAAATAAACTAATCATTTTGTAATTTTCATTCTAATTATTTTTGGCTGTAGACTGTACAACTACTTAAACTTTGTATTAAATTAGCCTTAGAATAATTCGAAAGCGTAAGGTCGATTATTGTGTGGCAATGGAGACTATTTATTGAAGATGAACCTATTAGAATTTAAGACTTGTATAGAGATAACCTGGAAACATTCATAATCACAAGGTCAATTTTCCTCAGCACTTCTGGCAAGAGAGTGGTAAGAGAATGAATCGGCCAACTCGCGTCAAATCAGCTACTGTTTTCGTTCGAATGCTTTTTTTCATTAGAATGATTTTGACAGAATCGAATGAATAGATTATTCAGAATAATCGAAAGAATCGATTCTATTCATCCAATTCTGCCCATAACTACCACCGATGCAGAAACAATATTATTGACCAATAAGAAACCACCACATTTACATGTAGCACACCCCGTTGAAGTTACTATAAATAGAGCTTGAAATCATTACATTCGGTCATTATAATTAATAATTGTGGCTAGTAAACATCATAATGAGTTTCGATACTCTAGAAAATTGAATGAATTCAGGTATGTTTTAAAAGCCTTTTGTATATTTTAATTCTAACTATTTTGCTTATTACGTCTTTGGTGTACAGAGGTATTTTCTCATTTGATATACTGTCAAGAATACGCAAACCCGACGCCTGCAGCGCTGTCAGTGCTCGATAGCCCGGACCCTTAAGCTCTTTTTCAAGAGGATGGAATTTACCTGGCGGATGGCGACTGGTCCATGGGTAATTAGCGTCCTGCTATAGATTTAGAGAAATTACAGTGTTTTTTATTTCCACGATATTAATTAATATACAGTATATTTATTTAATTTCAGATTACTGGGATCAATATGGGCTGGATGCTAGCCTGAGGGACCACGAGGCGCCCGCAGTGGATTTATTGGCGTGTGTGTGGGCATCGCCGATTGAAAGTGGTGAAGCAGGATGGGCCCTGTAACAGCGCAGCTCCAAGAAGTGGTTGGTGCTCTGCTCCGTGCCACTGTCTCCACGCTTCCGGCAGGCTTCAGCCACTGGTCTCTGCGCGAGACACACTATACCGACACGTCACACGAATGCTAAGCTTGCTGGTCCACTACAGGACTCACTTGCTGGGAACCAAGAACTGAGCACCCCTGGCTATCGCTGACCGTGTATATAAAGGGGTGGTGCAAGCTAAGGGTCTGGAATCCTCCACTTCTAGAATTAAAATGACCCATATCCTTCCAGACTTGTGCCCCGTCCTCCCCCCTGTCCCCTCTAATTCCCCAGTCAAGTTAGAAGGCCGTTGCCTGCTTGTTAAACAAGGAGGGAGACAGAGAGAACAGATAGCACAGTCAGGGTAAACAATGAGAGCGCACCGGTCCCACTGTTAGACAAGGAGGGAGACAAAGAAAACAAGGAGAGCAGTCAGCGTAAACAACGAGAGAGCACCTGTCCCACTGTTAGACAAGGAGGGAGACAGAGAGAACAAGGAGTGAGATGGTCCCACTGTTAGACCGTGTTAGTCCGTGTCTTGTGCCCGACTAGCTTGCTAAAGGTGGGAGGAAACCGGGTTTTGATCCCTGTCAGATGTATTGAGGTTTGGGATTTTTATACGTTATTTTATTAGTCAGCTCCTACCTAGTGACGTGGATGGAGGTACCTGCTCGATGCTCTGTTCATGCAAATGGGGGTACACTTTAGCGTTGAATGATGGTGCACAAGTGGTGCAAACCCACCCTCCCTCCATGCAGAGGAAGGTACATTTTTTCTTTCTATTCGTCATGGAAGATTATCAAAATTTATATGTTTTAAGCAATGTTCTACTTTTAGCAAACATCTTCAAATACTTCCGCTCTTTGTGTTTTGAGTACTATAAATTAGACTGTCTACATTTTTAAAGATGACCAATGTTGAGTTGGAACTACTAACTGACATTGAAAAGGGGTCGGCACTGAGAATTGAACCCCGGATCCCCTAGCACTGAAGTCTGACACCCTACCCCTAGACCACCAGATCACCTCGCGCTCACAAACTGCCCAACGAGTTTTTTTTCATTCACCCTGAGTATACCACCCTCCCTCCACGCAGATGAAGGTACATTCAACCTTGGGTAAATAAGCGAGGAGGCCCTTGTTCTTTAACACCTAATATGATTTCATCACTTATTTCACCGATTGCCAGTTCTGGTGCTAGTTGATTATTTTAATAAGAGAGCGCGTGGAAAGCTCGATCTCGGACAATAGAATATTGCTTTTAGCGTAGAGAGATACGGAACACTATATTATATTGTTTTTATGAATAAAACTCTTATTATTTGGTCAGAAATATTGTTCTCTGAAAAAATAACATTCATTTAATATTTTTATTACAGGCAACCATCACCGGTAAAATGATCTATCCCCCCCTCCCTGAGACCAATTTCAGGCCCTATGTCTTCCTTCTGTCTGTTTTCAGCTTCCTTTCTAGGGGGAGGAACACTAGGTAATTACGATTGAGTTTCCATTTTAGTTACGGGAAGGTCGGGGTTTGATTCCGTGACAAGTTTTTTTTTCATAACTCGTTTTCCAATTCCAACTCGGGAAAAATTGAGAATCATTCCTTTAGTAAATCTGGTGGCGACGAACAGGGTGTGTGAATGTGTAAATATTTCATCGTCTTTCGCTTTTTACATGCAGTTTATTAGAAACTCACAGTTCTTTTACATTATCAATATTGCATTTTATCTATTTATCTGAAATAAAATAAGCGTAGTTTACTTACAACAGTTTATAGAAAGCTCGGATTTAACAGGAAAAGTCTAATATTTCGGGTAATTCACGTATAATTTAAATATTAGAACCGAACAGGTAGTAATACGCTGTGCTAGATATTTGATTTTAAAAGGGGAAGTTGAGCGTAGCATCTTGAACATGTCTACTTTCATAGGTTGTGCGAACTGGAGTGTTAGTTAACTGTATTCCTCAAGCAAAGGCCCGGTGCGACTCCGTGTGTGTGTGTGTGTGTGTCTGTGTGTGTGTCTTTTCAAGACGCCTCATCAATGTGTGGTCAATTTGGTTGGCGGTTAATGGACTCGGGAGGTCGTGTAAGGAGCTCACTACCCTTAAATAGCTCGGGTCATTAAAGGGAGCTTGAGGGCTGGTGTGAAGTAGTACCAGAGACCGCAACTGTATCACTGGCTATTCTTGGCTCATTAACGACCGGTAGGCGAATTTCAGGACGACCAGCAGTGAATGATCGGCAGCCTACAGGTTAATGACTCTGTAAGGAGCACAGATGTTTAAACTTAACGTCAGCTAACGACCTTCACGGTTCGGGGGAATTTCCTGGGCAGCTTGAATAGAGAGTGGAGGTTGTCTCTGGGGTTGGGGGGAGAGAATTCTGGCTTTCTTGATAGGCAGTCCGTGGAGGGAAGTGAAAGGGAGGGCTTGGCCATCAGACGTCACGGCTGAGCTCATTCAATGCGCTTCTGTAAATGAAAGAGGTTCACAACCCGTGTCACTGTGACCCACGGATACACGCATGCTGCGAACCATTTATCACTTTCTACCCCC
>CABEEJ010011398.1:0-11161 GCA_901482245.1 Timema douglasi | reverse complement strand
TATATATATATATAAATGGTTTTATATATATATCTTTTACCTTTTCTCAACACTTCGTAGAGAAGTATTGTAATCGTCAAAATGAATAGATTATTGAACTCGAGATTTTGATGAATGTCGGCGTTTCATATCCCCCTGAAACAGAAAAAGTTGTTTTCGCAATACCGTCTGTTTGTATCTCGGACTAGAGTCGACATCATTTTACTGGTCGGGCTAAAACTGGGTATCTAGGGCTTTTATAAGTTACCCTGAAAAGATTTTGGAATGAGATCTACAACCCTGAAATTAAGAGTAATTGGTTTACTGATGGGGAAAAAATCTATTTCCTTATAATCTACGATAACGATTTTTATTAAATCCCTAAATAATCATTTATCTAGCTGTGTACACAATTAGTTCAACTTAAATTGCTACCCACACCTCTTATCTTTCTTTCATAATCGTAGCATTACTATACAAATCATTTATCTTTATGGCTTAGTTCCTTTTTAAATATAAATATTATAGCCAAATTTATAGTATTATATGTCTTAGTTCATACTTTTGGATGTATTAACTAGTATAGAGCTAAGTACTCAAAGAGAAGTATTTTAGATTTAATAAAATGAACTTGGTGAGACTACGAGAGTGTGGAAAAAACAACCAACATTAGGTCTAATCCATTCGGGATTAGACCTCAGACTCCTGGGATAAAGAAAGTCATACATGCATGCTAATAACCAGTACAAACCTTGAAAAGACTGAAACAAATGAATACTTGTGGTTGGTGTTCAATTACTTTAAGAATAATGTATTAAATTAATCTAAATATCTTTGGCTTCGGTTTATTAATTACAAAACGAATAAAATAAAATATATTTGCTTGATTCTTTTTTATTTGAAATCAAGTACAAATTGGGATAGAAGCCATTACAATAACTCAAATAACTTTTTAGATAAAAATACAGTAGATATTATTATTGTATATGGTCATATTAATTTAATGTCTTAGGCCTAGTTACTAAGTGTTAACATATATAAGATACACACCCTTAAAAATCCAAGATTGGTGTAATTCCAAGGGCACTACGTAATGTAAAATGAAAAGTTGAAGGTTAACTAACATATTTTAATTAATGATACTAGATTCGAAATTTATTCATTAATAATTATGTCAATATTCAATTTGACCCTACAATAATGAAAATCTAATAAACATGGGTGTATTAGGGTAGAATGTTCATCAACATTAGCTAGATAATTATTTACCAGACACCTAATTCTATTTGGGACGACTAACTAAAATGAAAACTTGTATAAATACAAATTTGTGTGTTTCATAATAAGTATCCTATATATTATTTCTGTTCTCAACTAATATAAAGCCTACAGCGATGAATAAGGTCTCAGTGGATAGGATTTTTTTTATACACTTCTGACATAACACACTCAGTTTACGTTAAAACAGATTGTTTAAAATTTAAGTTAAAAGGAAAATCTACAATGTTTTAATTTTTTTAGCATTTATGAATTTTTGTTATGTTTTTTTAAAATATTTGTAGTAGTCGTAAAAATATACTTGTATAACAATCTATATCCAAACCTAACAAAACGTAGCCTTTAATGCATTTAAAAATTTGTTAGATTGGGTAATATTAACATCAGCCTGTCAAAGACAGGCTTAACAACTGTTATTTAAAGTAAATTTTGAACTGAATCAAATCAATTTATATAATCTATTGGAATTTATTGCCTCACATTGGAAATATCAGTATTAGTTATCTTTACTATTTAATCCTCAATAGTGTAAAACCCTCACTTTTCACACGGTGGCCCGATAGTGTCCGCTCTAACTACTGGCTATCGCGAAACTGGGGGGGGATCTTAGTGACTTGTGTGACTCTGGATGGCTACCCCCGAGTGTATGGGGCTACTCTGACAGATTGAGTATGGCGTGCGAGAAGAAGTCTTGTGAATTACAAGGCAGCGTACCGAGTTCTACAATACAATGGGTACATCAGACAGACTTAACTGAGTGAGTGAACGTGTGTGGCCTGAGGCGCCCGGTTCGACCCCAAGCGGCGAAGATGCCAGACAGTAATTTTGCTATAGTAGTGCCATGGCTTCTTTGGTGCTGACTGACAGCTCACAGCTGACAGTCAACATTTAGATATATACCCAAATGTAAGAAGTGACAGCTTCTAAACACATGTTCTTGCAGATCATTTGGTTCGGCGTAGGGATAATTTGGTATGGTAACTTTTCAAAGCCGTCAGGTGTCATTCAGCACCAAAGAAGCCATGGGGCTACTGTAGCTCTCATTAGACTCGTTGGTTATCGGCATTAATCTGGGACTTGCATATTTTAGTCTGTACAATAAGAGAACACGGTCCAAGGTCACACGTGCTGGCTCAAGACAGAATGTAACAATGCCAGGAAATGTATGAACATCTTGCTAGAGACAACTTATAAAACAGGCCATTACAATAGTATATATTAAACACCTAATAACCAAATAGTTGTCCGACAACTTAGCTCGCAGTTAGTAGAATGTCTGCCCTACCAAGCTAAGGTTCCCTGGTTCGATTCCCGGCTTGATGAAAAATGTATCATTATTGAATGTGGGTGTCCCCTTTGACACAGATGAATTAACGGTTGGGTGTTGTGTGCAGAGGCGGTGCAACGTAACTTGTATAGGGGGGGAGGGGGGCACGGGGCAAGAAAAAAAAGTTATCATAGGGACTTGCCTTGCGAACCGCCCCCCTGCCCCCCATCCACAGCCTTAGTATAATTTTTGTAAAATGGATATTCTTAAAAACTATTTCACGTGGTCATCTAAATATATATTGAATTTTACACCTAAATAAAATCATAATATACACTAAAATTATATTATTTATTCAGCTGTTCTGGTGTTGCCTAAAGCTCAACAATAATATTTGGACACTTAAATAAAACCTTGCGCTAAGAAAAAATTATGAGTTAAATTTCCTTGTCATATTTTTCCAACAAGGTATATTTAATTTGAATCATGAACGAACAATGTTACACAGCAATAATACAAAAAGTACTGGAAATAGATATATAATCTTATTTGACAAACAAAATGTTAATATTACTCTAGTTAGCGATCTTGTACAATTTAAAAATAGGAATAATAGGAACATAGTTTTAGTCAAATATTTATACTACAGTAACTAGTCCTATAATAAAATTAAAATATTTATTTACATTGTTACAAATAAAGTTTAAATAATCATAAACAGAACTAGATCTAACTATGATGTGCATTGAATATCTCAAATTAAGTTTTTCTTTTGTTTTAAAATTTAAAATTTGTAATGTAAGGGTATGAATGCATTATAATTCGTAAAAAATAAATTTGTCAAATGAATACATATTATATATTATCACTTTCCAAATACACTCCCACGATATGTGTTAGCTTTGACAAACTCATTATACAACGCATCAATATCAAGATTGTCAACTCGTTCGTTGTAGAGATGCAAAATGTGATTTAACCGATCTTGTAACGATACTGATTTGGACCCCTCTCATATATTAAAAAAGTCATGGATGAAGTGTATTTTATTTAAGTATTATATGTAAAATATCCTATCAATACTTCATCCATGGAGAATCACGCGCTTTTCAGAACTGATGACAATATATTGCACCATCAAAACAAAATTAACTCCGTAGTATTTAACAACAAAGCAAGTGATAATAGCTCCCTATACCCAATAGGAAGCTAGCCTTCATAACATCTGTCGCCAGGACTCTTGCGATTTGTTGGTTCTGACACTGGTCACGAGCGGTCCAAGGGGCAAGGGGTGGGCCATATATAAACTGCTTGTGTGTATGAACACACAGAGAGTGCTAATACAAATTATCAGTGCCAGTCGCATACATCTATCAAATTATATCTTGAGTGCCGATAGCATAAATATAGCAGTAACAGTAATTCACAGTGCCACTAACTGATTTCTGTAGTTCAATTAAGTTATAGCATATAAACTTGTATCTTCAGTGCCGAAGATAAAATAACTTTAATAAATCGTGTGCAACATTAAAGGTCTTATTTATTCAGTTAAAATATCACTCATAATTCCGTATCAACATAATTGGCGCTCGATCATGGGGTTATAAATACCAATTATCTCACAAATCTAGTAGGGTACGCAATTATTTAACAGCAATTCCATACCGTTTTAATTAGTGCTCGATCACGGAGCAATTAACAGCTAACCAAACGGTATCACTTAAATCGGCACCCATCGCCGATCCGTAATGTATTAATCGACGCCCAACGCGGACAGATTACATACACTATCATTATAATCTTGAGCTCCCAAGTTACTGGAAATAATCGCCTTGTACTCTCAGGCATTGCAATGTAAATGTCAACTAGATATTTCAAACACTTAGGCTGGGTGGGAGTAGTTCGTGCCAACATTTTTGCATCTAGTTCAACATCATCCGTTTTTAAGTCATAGTCTCTAAGTGTGTAACGTGTTTCTTCGTCACTATCCCATTCCTCAACTGTTCTTAAAAGAACCCTTTCGAGTATGCAAAGTTTCTTTGAATAAGTTTGAGTAAAGCGCCTCTAGATCTGTACTGTGACTGTATCAACTATCTCGTAGTAAGTTTCCCTCATCAATTCTTTTCTACTGAGAATCACTGTCCTTTCTATGGTTCCTTGTTTATGCCCTAGTTTCCTTGGAACTTGCTTGGTTCATGGCAGGCGGATAGGTATAAGATCATATTTTTGTTGGGTCTCTTCCATCTCATTCCAAAATGAATCAAACGTCTCTTCGGATCTGATACTCCTTAAATATTTTACAGTTGAGACAACTGCTTCCACTCTTCCATTAACTGTTTGATTAGAGCTCTTTAAGATTAAGGCACGCTTTTATGTTCAGCCAAAAACTTTTTTCTCTTATCAGCATCCCCAAATAAACTGCACTCTTTAAAAACTAATCGTAAATACCTCGTTCAGTGCTCGATACATCTTCACCTGATACACCGAGCTGTTCTAGCGCTCCAAGTACAGTTGGCTATGTTTTAATTACACTGACAATAGATGAGTATCGAACCGTCCACCACGTCGTGCAGAGCGCTTTTGGAGTAGTGTTTGGAACATCTTCAAACTCACTTGTGGTGCGTAGAAATTCCGATTTTATTTTACTTGTGCTCATAATTATGGCCATATCATGTACCCATTGAAAACAGTCCTTCATAAGTGGGATCGCACGAGTAGTGTCTCGCAGCGCTAAACTCAAATAATGATTAGTGCAATCCACATACATTGCTAGCGGCTGTTTTTACTTGATTTTACCTTGGACGCCATTATGAACTCCTCGCATATTTGAAGCACCATCATAGCATTGACCACGAACATTCTCCAGGGAGCACCGAAATCGCGTCAAGGTATTCAAGATCAGACTTGTTAGGACAGAACTTGTTTCATAGAAACCTAAAAAGTACTCTCTTGGTTCCATATTTTCATTTACATTTCTTAAAGAGATTGAAACTTGTTACTTCTTGGAAATGTCTGTAGTCTCATCTACAATCAAACTAAAATGCTTTACCTTTCGTATTTCATTCAATACTTCTCTTAGGACAGCTCTTCCATCATTTTTATAATTTCATTTAGGATGTCATGTGTAGTGAAGTCCTTCGATCGAAAACTAAACTGTTTGCGCTCAGGAATGTCACCAGTGCGCAGAGCAAGCAACGCCTTATAGTTTCCATCACTGTTATTGTGACCTCGTATTGGAATGCCTTGTCTTCCAAGATATCTAAGAGATGTCATTTGTGTATGCAATGCCTTTCGGGCTACAATTTGCTGCTTTTATTTTTCTTTATAAATTTATTTGGCCACTGAATCACGTTTTTTTTCCTCTACAGCCTCCTCGTGCATAATACTTTTTGTATGTATTTTAAATTTACTTTCAGCTTTTTTCAAATTATTGTAACCTTTACTAATGAACGTGGTTTCAAGTTTTGAGCTGTAGCCAAAGAGATTCTCATTCTTTGATTTCATACATTCGAAGCACAATATGCCAACTTCTTCATTTATAGTCACGACGTTTGATTTTCTTATCATCTTTTGCGTTTTCAGTGTAATTTGGCACATGAAAAGGTTGGCGCTGGACGAGACCGCAAATATTATTACTTCTATCAAACTCCAAAGCTACATCCTCTCTTTTTGAGTGTCAGGAACGAGCAACTGCGTTCTTATCTCTATCCTCATTTCCTAAATTAAAAGTAGGAACATCTTATTTATTAACAATTAACAAACGATGAGAATACTAATTATTTTTTCATAAGAAATTTGCTATTTAGTTTTTATTTATATATTAAATAACATAAAGGATCTAGATTTCCGGAGGGGGAACGGGCCCCCAGGCTACGCCCCTGAGGCCTAGTGTAATTTTATTAACGATCAATCATAGTGTCACAAAATATTGTTAAAGTCACAAATCAATAATACCATACGCTTATATTTAACTTAATTTATTTAAAAATTCAAAGCATATAGAACGTGTTTTAAATATCGCATTGATTTCCCATTTTGTATTGTGTTATTGTGACTCAAGTGCAATCCTTTTACTTTGTAATATATCGAATGACCTGCTTCGGTGGCCAAATGATGTGCTGACTTGACTTTTTTTCTGGCGTGCCACTATCCAAGATAATCTTGGGTGTGCCACTTCACCCCAAAATCTCTACATTACAATAAAAAGAAGAAAAAAATTACATAAATTGTTACTGAAATACTCTACATTATTAAAAAAAACTATATTTCATAAAGATAATTAACTAAACTAGGACATTGCACTACTATAGAAATGACCCTTTGCAATTTAAGAATACAGTAGACAATAGTTTCTTATTTTGAGCATATATATTTAATTATATGACATGTTTTAATCATGTTGTACTACTAAGTTCACCGATAAGACTAAAAAGTAAATCATTTCACACCTATCAAGACAATTAAATATTCAGGAATTTAGATTTTGTTTATTAAAGGTTCTTTTCCTCAAGTCTGAGACAAAGGTATAGACATTGAACTTTTCTTTCTTGCCTTTAATTTGGTTTAAGGACACGTGCCTTAGTACACCGTGGGTGAGCTGGCGTTGAGTCTTACACTCGCAGGATATGGTTGTAGTAGATGATTGTGCAGTCTAAAATATTTCCAGAACTTGGACTCATCACTTAAAATATTATACACCCTTCCTCGTTGTATTACGCAGATATGCGTTCATACTTTGTACTTTCCTTCTGCTGTACAACCATATAAAAATGATTTCGTTGTCCTCTTCTTCATCCCTTAAGATAGTCAAGAAGGTACTGAACATACACTTAAGTGTTCTTGCACCGTTTCATAACTTTTAATCGTTTCTTTTTAACCAATCCTAAACAATATCTTTTAAACATAATTAAAAGTACTTACTCTCACTTTTGCAAAGTTATCTATGATGTGTGATATAGAAAATACATTAATAACTTTTAATACAGGCATCGTATTTACTTAGAAAATAACCCGCCTCGGTGACGTAGTTGGCTAACGCGCTAGTCGTGTAGAGCTCGACTGCTAAGGACGGGGAGATCGAGGTTCGAATCTAGGTCGGGTGAACTGGGGTGGTTTTTCCTAAATGGTTTTCCACTCTCCCTCCACGAAAATGCGGGTTCACTTCCTCTAATTCAACCTTCCCAATTCCTAACCCAGTAGAGTAATTAGTACTTAAAGCGTATAACCCGAACGGATAGTAAGACGCGGTGCTAAATATTATTATTATTACTTAGAAAATAGAAAATACCTGTAATTTTTTGTATGTATAATGCATTATTTTATGATTATTTTATCGTATTTAAAAATATATAAGTGAATAAAATATTTTTACCCACTGCGTGGGTGCATCATTGTAAAGAACTTGTTTCCGTCACGTTCAACCACATGGTTTAAATTCGTTGGTTGCCTTTTTTAAGCTATGCTAGTTAGAGCTTTAATGCAAGTGGTGTGAATAATAATTTTTTAAAGTGGAATAAACTATATAAAAGTTTTGTGCCCGACCACAAATAAATATAAATATTATATTGGCCTAAACTACTGTGGTTAAATATCACATTCATATGTTACCATACGTTTTCATTACAGTTATCTCAAGTGATAGATGTCAGCTGTTGGCGTAGGGATGGATCAGAAATTATTTCTACTAACATTTTGTGCAGTCATCGAAGTAAACTAAGGTCGTGAATCTATTGTACGTTAATTCATCCCAAAATCAACTAGCGACTGCAGCTGGAGTCACATCTTGGATAACACCCTATACGACTGTCACATGCGACTAGTGTTATGGTCTGTTGCGGCCGAAGCTGCGAGGCTCCAGCTGCAGTCACAGGTAATTGGCGGATCTTGGACAACGGGCTTTAAGGCATCACTCTCACATCAAACCAAACTGCTGATGAAATCGTGGTTCGATCCCAATCAGCTGTAATTAGAATGGATTTTCCATAATGATTTCCAACTCTTTTTGAATGCAAATTCAGTTAAACTGCCTCTAAATTCAAGGTTAATTATCCCTACCCTTTATTGTATTTAGTAAATAGGCGTAAAACCTGAACGTGTAGTAAGATGTGGTGTTAAAAAAACACGGGTGAAACATTTAAATGCCTTACAAATTATTTAAAGACTATATTTGTATTATTTATAGTCCAAAAATAATTAACATTATCTATGTTTAGAATTTTATTCTGCCTTTTCTCAATATGATTTTAATGCTCTGTTTTGACTGTATAAGTTAACCAGACAACCCTATTTTCACAAAATTATCTTAGCCCAAAAATCCCTTCCTAACTAGAGCTCTCTCATCTGTGCTGGTGACTCTGTAGGTAGGCTCGGTGGTTGCGGCATCGTAACGGGTTGTGACAGGTGTGAGGCAGGCCTGGGAAACAAGGCCACAACATCCCCTTTGCGGAAATTGTACACAGCACATGTCATATCACACAGGTAAGTCTCCTCGATTCTCTCGTAGGGTAGTACTTCAGTCGCCCTGATCGTGTGACAGGTAGAGTCACAAAACTCGATGTAGCCTCGCTCCTCTCTGTAGTGGTTAAATTACATATCTATCGTTCACGGCCACACTGTGAATATTTTCTTCAGTCATATAGGCACGGCCCGCAATTGTATGACCCACAAACGTTAAGTTAATACATCCGGTTCTAAGCATAGTGAGCGTACCTGACCGCGTAAACGCGCTGGATGATTAGATGAGTCTTTAACCTGTCCACTGTGTAATTAAGTATTACACGTCTTTAACTCTTGCACTGATGATAAACTTGTTTTGACTGCCAGTGAAGATGTGTTGCCTGATGATGTTAACTGATCGATGCTGCTGCCCGTCTCTTAAACAAGTTCAAAGTTCACAATTATAGATGTACCGGGCTCTACTCTGGTGCAGGTAAATATCAGTTTTTCCTTATTAATATCACAGACGTCGTCATCCGTTAAGGTGCCAAAGTGATAGGATAAAAATACACAAAACTCGCCATCTATAGATGCTATTAGGCGTCTCCCGAACTTTATATTGGCCGCTTTTAATTTATCCGCCGAGTACTTTTGATCTACGATTAGATCACACAATTTTACGGTCTTCATGGCGTCAACAATATTTACCAGCTGATTTAACTTGTCCATCATGATTCGCTCTACAGACGCTTATAAATAGTCGACCAAGTGACTCCCCTATATATTCACCCCCGATCGACGACGGATTTGGAAAGAGGTTTTGGGTAGAATCACAGCGGAGCCAGTACTAGCCCGTATTTTACTGTTTGAACATGTTTAGTCACCAATTAATAAATGACCTGGGGCACCCGGTTGTGTAGAGGGTGTCACAACGCCGTACTGAACCAGTGACAGCCAGTATTTTCCTGTTTGAACATGTTTAGACACCGAGTAATGACCTGGGGCATCGGGATGTGGAAAGGGGGTCAGGGAAAATCACAGAGAGAAATTTCCAAAAGCTCACATTTAATATTTGATATTCGTGAATAGGGGAGGCTTCTCTACACGTCATGGGAGGAATGCCCGACGACATGGACCTCACGTTCCCTCACCAATAAATAAAAACCACCTGGACACACGGAGTGTACACCCTGGGGCACACTAGACCCGACATCCAAGTTCGCTCCTCAGTTTGTGGATTCATAGGGGTGAGCTCCAAACACTGTTTAATTATGGTCCACAGTTTGAATCCCCATGCAGGCACGTCGTGGGAGGAGTGCCCAAGACTGCATGCTTCCCCAATTAAAAATCCTCGGGGCACACATTAATGGGCATACACTAAACTCAAATGGGTTAAGCCCATGAGCCACTGTGATGGCCTCTGTCGGGGGAAATGGTTTCGGGGGCGGAACCAATCTCAGGGCCTTGGGGGTGGATGTGGTATAACGGTAAATCAACGGAATGTGGAAAGTAGGACAATGAAGTCTCCAAAGGCCAAATTTTACTGAGGGGTCCAGAGGGGTAGTTGTACCAGTTAATTCTCGTCCAATCTTTTTAGTAATCAATACAACACAAATTATACTAACACGAAAACAAAAACGCTTTTACTCTCGTTGGCTAACACGCGGTCACAGAGAAGAAAAGAACAGAGTCATAGCCGTTAAGTTAAAAAGTTGCACCCCTTTTTGAGTCTTTACTCCTTCAACATCGGGATCGCTAGGTGCGTAGGTGCATTTTTTAAACTACTCACTTTAAACTAGAATGTACTTGAAGGAAGATACCAAATATGAGCTCCTGTCGGCTGGCGGTCACCTATCAAGCTTCAGGTAGCACCCTTCCCCGTCCCTAACTCTCAAACACCCCCGTAAAAGTATTCTAATCCTCAAATAAGTTTACTCTGACTGCAATCTACAAAGAAAATTGAGAGACAATGAACCTTTTTTTAAAACTAAGGAACTGGCTGTCAACTGAAATTATTTATTAATGAGCACCGAGAAGAATTGCAGACGTTTAGAAATACCAATTTATTTAAGAAGTGGTTAGATATTCCTTAATATTGTTTTCACCAAAATGAGGACAAAAGTTCTGACCAGTTAAAATTTTAGATTTTAATTCTATAGTTTTAAAAATAAATCGTGAGATATATGATATATAATCGTGTAA
>CABEEJ010011397.1:0-11170 GCA_901482245.1 Timema douglasi | reverse complement strand
GGTTCGGATCCCACGTTAAACTGTAGGTCCTCCATTTCATCTCACAATCACCCTACCATTACACTTTAGCGTAAGTGCGTATAACCAGAACGGGTAGTAAGACGCGGTGCTAATAATAATAATAATAAATTAACTTTTTTTTTTAGCACTATGTCTTTCTAACCGTTCGGGTTATAAGCCTATGTACTAATTAAGATCATGGTTTCACGGATTATGAATGATATATTTATGAGTGTACCCGCATTTTCGTGGAGGAAGGGTGGAAAGCCATCTGGGGAAAAAAGCCCCCTCAGTATACCTGACCAAGATTCGAACTTCGATCTCCCCGTCATCTGCAATATAGTCTATTACGAGAGTTACGCGTTAAAAACATGCACTCGCCGAAGAGGTTTTTGTAGATATTGATAATAATTATTAAGAGTGACGGGTTGTACATAGCACGACTTGACGTATGAATACGTAAAAGTAGCTCATCACCTCTTCAAGACATTAACTTAAAAATAAATACACGCTCTTACCTATACAACGCGAAGTTATTTATTTTGAAAATAATACCTGAAGCTTTACCCAACTGATTTTCATCAATTAAAAAAAAAGTAACTTATTTTGTATAACTTAACCTAGGACAGCAGGTTTAATACTACACACCCACCCCTTAAATAATTACTAATTGGATAGTAAGACTTGCAAACTAGCCTAACTTAGGAAAAAAGCCTGGAATGATAATAATCTCCGTATTGACGTGTTCTTGTAAACGTGTATAGGGCATAGTCCCATGATGTTTGTATTCGTATCGACATGTTTTTGTAAACTCTTACATGGCATGGTTGTATTACCCTTATATCCCTATTTAAAAGTTCTTATAAACTTTCAGAGGACGTGGTCCAATTATCCTTCAGTCCATATTGAAATGTTTTTGTAAACATGTGCAAAAATTGTCAGATTGTCCTCTTTAACTTCTACAGGACATAGTTCAATGATCCTTCAAACCGTATTGACATGTTCTTGTAAACATGGGCAAAAAATTGTCAAGATTGTCCTCTTTAACTTCTACAGGACGTGGTCCAATGATCCTTCTATGCGTATTGATATGTTCTTGTAAACATGTGCAAAAAATTGTCAGATTGTCCTCTTTAACTAACTTCTACAGGACATAGTTCAATGATCCTTCAAACCGTATTGACTTGTTCTTGTAAACATGGGCAAAAAATTGTCATGATTGTCCTCTTTAACTAACTTCTACAGGACATAGTCCAATGATCCTTCAATCCGTATTGACTTGTTCTTGTAAACAGACGCAGGACGTGGTTAGTGTAATGAGTGTCAGGTACAGAGGAGTGTGAAGGAGATTTATTGTTCCGATTGCAAGAAGGAAGCTGTGGAACTCAAAGCGAGGGGGGAGAGAGCCCGAGGGTGGATGCGATGTTGCATGACGTCATGCACAAGTACGAGTATGCATGTTACGAGATCCACCCCAACCTAAACTGTAGTTAGGGGAGAGAGATTACATGACCCTTCAATTTCATCATCAAACATCATACACTGTAAAAAATAACTCATACATTACATTTTCATAGGAGGAACCTTATCTGACAGCTTGAAAAGTTACTACAGTCCGATGTTCATAGGAAGAACCTTATCTGACAGCTAGAAAAGTTACTACAGTCCAATGTTCATAGGAAAAACCTTATCTGACAGCTAGAACAGTTACTACAGTCCAATGTTCATAGGAAGAACCTTATCTGACAGCTAGAACAGTTACTACAGTCCAATGTTCATATGAAGAACCTTATCTGACAGCTAGAAAAGTTACTAGTCCAATGTTCATAGGAAGAACCTTATCTGACAGCTAGAAAAGCTAATACAGTCCAATGTCCATAGAAATAACCTTATCTGACAGCTAGAAAAGTTACTACAGTCCAATGTCCATAGAAATAACCTTATCTGACAGCTAGAAGTGTCACTAGAAATACTTTAATCACATCAAGTAAAGCTATCTTCAACCGTAATATTTATAATATTTAATCAATACATGTAAAACAACACAAATAGTAAAGTAAAATACAATCAATGTTGACCGAAAGAAAAATATGTTTGTAAGGTGTTTTTATCTACTAATATAAGGGTACCAAGTAGAGACGGGAGACGGAAAATTTTCAATTATTATTTTTGTAAAATAATTTCTACTGATTATAATAACAACAGTAATAATAATAATTTGTAGTATTGATAATAAAATTATTAGTAAAGAAACGCCTGCTTTAGTGGCCGCTATTGTCTAAAACACGACTCTAGCAATAGACTAGATTGCCGATGACAAGGATATCGGTGTTCGATCCCGAAAGGGTGCACTGAGGGCAGTTTTCCTAAATGGTTCTCCATTCTCACTCCATATAAATGCGGGTGAAATTCCTATAGACCCAAACTTCACCATCCTTAGCACATTGGCATAATTAGTACAAAGGAATACAACCCAAACGGGTAGGAAGACACGGTGTTAAATTATTATTATTATTATTATTATTATCATCATCATCATCACCGCGTCTTACTACCCATTTGGGCTGTACGCACTTACGCTAATGTGTAATGGTAGGGTGATTGTGAGATGAAATGGAGGACCTACAGTTTAACGTGGAATCCGAACCACGGTGGTGGCCTGGCATTCCCCACAGTCACAAGATGTCTTGTCAGAGGTGAAGGGAGGGTTTGGTAATCAGATAAATCTGTGCCAGGACCGAGGATTGAACCCCGTACCTGCCAGCACAGAAGTACGACACCTTACCCCCTAGACCACCAGGTCACCTGTGGTGTTAACAAATTTAGTTAATAAACAAATGAATGCGAGCACCCGTTATGTTCATAAATCGTACCTCAATATTTGGTCATCAATTAGTTTGTTTAAATGATTAAAATCATTTTAAGGTTGACCCAAAATTTGTCTACTCCCCCTCCCCCCCCAATTCCCCCTTCTTATAACCAACTTGTCTCCTAGCACACTATCTTTGAAGTATAGGGCTAATAGGCTCTTAAATGTCACCTATACAATTTAACCCTTCGACCACAAGCCTCCACTGCGGAAAACTTATCAGATTCAAAACTTCCCGGAAAATTTTATCTCTGGTATCAAGTCAAATTTCTGGCACGATTGAAATATTTATCCTTAATGAAAAATAAGAGTTTACCCTTTCACAGTGATGAATTAGGGGTTGTTTACTATTAAAGGGTACTTTAAAGTGCTATTTATCGTTTGTATAAATAGTTTGGCGGGAGAATAGTTTTTGAGAGGTAATGGTTAGAGATTTACTTATTAATGTCGGGATCAACTTATCTTTAACTTAAATTTAACTTAACTTATAGTTCAATTAACTTAAGAAAACCGATGTGTGATCACGATTCACATAGCTTAACGTAACAGCTCGAGGTAAACATCAGCATTGGAGATCATAGATGGTGATCTGTACTATTTGTTAACAGGGTTATCTGTGATTATATATTTATATATATATATATATATATTATATACTTTTGATATATTTAATTACATTGCAATACAATATTTCTCATTCAAACTAATTATGTCATATTTAAGTGTTTTTTTTGTACTTTCTATTTTTCCTATTTTAGTGTTATGTTGTACTCTTCGTCAATCAAGATATAAAACTATTATTATTATTATTATTAGCACCGCGTCTTACTACCCGTTCGAGCTATACGCACTTACGCTAATGTGTAATGGTAGGGTGATTAGGACCTACAGTTTAACGTGGAATCCGAACCACGGTGGAGGCCTGGCATTCCTCACATTCACAAGATGCCTTGTCAGAGGTGAAGGGAGGATTTGGTAATCAGATAAATCTTTGCCGGGACGGAGGATTGAACCCCGGACCCCTAGTATAGAAGTCTGACACCTTACCCCCTAGACCGCCAGGTCACCGACGTTGTTTACCTATTAAAGTGTTATTTATCGTTTGTATAAATTGTTTGCCGGGAGAATAGTTTTTGAGAGGTAATGGTTAGAGATTTACTTATTGATGTCAGGATCAACTTATCTTTAACTTAAATTTAACTTAACTTATAGTTCAATTAACTTAAGAAAACAAATGTGTGATCACGATTCACATAGCTTAACGTAACAACTCGAGGTAAACATCAGCATTGGAGATCATAGATGGTGATCTGTACTATTTGTTAACAGGGTTATCTGTGATTATATATATATTATATTCTTTTGATATATTTAATTACATTGCAATACAATATTTCTCATTCAAACTAATTGCATCATATTTAAGTGTTTTTTTTTGTACTTTCTTTTTTTCCTATTTTAGTGTTATGTTGTAATCGTCGTCAATCAAGATATAAAATTAAAATCTAGCTTGCATACATTATAAACAAATGAAGTAACGACATTTGCGAAACAAATAAAGTATTAAATAGCAGTGTTAACGTGATACCATTCTATTATAGTTCACGTAATGTCAAATATCTCCCAAAACAACTCTTACTATGAGGTGACGGCCAGACTGGGGCGGGCGAGCGAGCGACTAAAAAATAAAATAGAACACATTGGTTGTAATGAGAGGTGGCCAGACTGGAGCGACTGAGCGTGCGCGCTCTAAAGATAGAACTGGTTCTATTTTTCAAGCGCGCGCTCGAACCGGAACAGTCTAACTTACAGGCGCTGGGCAATATTATTGTATGTTGGTTCATTGAAAGCTAGGAAGACTTCTCATTTTGACATATATTTAACTTGTTTGTATAATTATCGAAAGGCTTAGCACACTTGCTACTAAAGGCTTAATTTAATTAGTAAATTCATAATATAAATATATATATATATATATATATATGTAAAACTGACGTTTTAAAATATCTCAACATTAGAACCAAAGTAGGCCTTTATTAATAAAAAAAATCACCATTTTCGTGGAGAGAAGACGAGAAAACCCCAACAATAAATTACTTGTCAAAACCCACCCTCAGTTCAGTGAGCCAAGATTCGAACCTTCGCCTCCTCGTCAACAAATATCGAAGAACTATCTGCTTATCACACGCTCTAACGCTTGTCAGTCTGGCCACCCAGTAGCACGCTCGCACGCTTGTCAGTCTGGCCAACCAGTAGCTCGCTTGCACGCTTCTAAGTCTGGCCACCCAATAGCTCGCTCACACGCTTGTCAGTCTGGCCAACCAGTAGCTCGCTTGCACGCTTCTAAGTCTGGCCACCCAATAGCTCGCTCGCACGCTTCTCAGTCTGGCCAACCAGTAGCTCGCTCGCACGCTTCTCAGTCTGGCCACCCAGTAGCTCGCTCACTCGCACGCTTGTCAGTTTTGCCCCCCATTAGCTCGCTCGCATGATTGTCAGTCTGGCCACCCAGTAGCTCACTCACTCGCACGATTGTCAGTCTGGCCCCCCAGTAGCTCACTCACTCGCACGATTGTCAGTCTGGCCACCCAGTATCTCGCTCGCTCACACGCTTGTCAGTCTGGCCCCCCAGTAGCTCACTCACTCGCACGATTGTCAGTCTGGCCACCCAGTATCTCGCTCGCTCACACGCTTGTCAGTCTGGCCAAACCCTAAGTGAACGTTAAGTTAACCACATCGTGATGGCTTCTATTTAAAGACGCAAGGAGAACCTTGCCGTTAAGTTAGGTCAAGTTAGGTTAAGTTGATCGTGATCTCAGCATAAGGGAAATAAGCTTATCACACAATAATCTTCTTTTCAGCTAACATAATCTTGACATAGTAACTCTTGGGATGGTTGTTTTGTTGCTGTGACCAAGATCGGACGAAGAATCACGAGTGATTACTATCACGTAACCTCTTTTAGTTCGCTTTGAACCGGATCACCTCGAAAAGTTGAACTGGTTCATCTAGCTCATTTAAACGAATCGTTTAATTTGAACTGTTCATGTGCGAATTACATCTCTACTTCTATCCAATTAGTTACTATATCTTGATGCAGTATATTTGTGTTTAATTACTTACGTCCTCTACGACATTAAGAACTCAGAGGTTCACTGTCGCAATTACAAAGGTACGCCACGTATCTCATTCTTGAGCTAGTTCTATCCAGTCCACCTCATTACACTCTATACGTATATTGAGCTAGTAATAATCAGTCCACCTCATTACAGCCAATCTCTATATTGAGCTAGTTCTATCCAGTCCACCTCATTACACCCTATCCCTATCTTGAGCTAGTTCTATCCAGTCCACCTCATTACACTCTATACGTATATTGAGCTAGTACTAATCAGTCCACCTCATTACAGCCAATCTCTATATTGAGCTAGTTCTATCCAGTCCACCTCATTACACCCTATACCTATCTTGAGCTAGTTCTATCCAGTCCACCTCATTACACCTTATCTTTATCTTGAGCTAGTTCTATCCAGTTCACCTCATTCCACCCTATCCCTATCTTGAGCTAGTTCTATCCAGTCCACCTCGTTACACTCTATACGTATATTGAGCTAGTAATAATCAGTCCACCTCATTACAGCCAATCTCTATATTGAGCTAGTTCTATCCAGTCCACCTCATTACACCTTATCTTTATCTTGAGCTAGTTCTATTCAGTCCACCTCATTACATCATATCTGTATCTTGAGCTAGTTCTAGCCAGTCCACCTCATTACACCCTATCTCTCCCCGTTCTATTATAATGTTATACTTGGTGTGTGTAATAATATGTTAAATCAACTCTTCATAGCAGTTCTGGTAATAATCAGTAATAAAATTGAGCATTAAAATTAATTGCTATAAATTAATACATCATAGAACAATATAATATTATTATAGCGACTAGCCCTAGGACGTTATTCTTTATTCGTTGGTATTAATTAACTCCGAGCTGAAACTCGGACTTTGCATATGATCACATGACCACTTTAGGACATTCACTTGTTATTGTGTAGTCAAAAACAGTTGATGTTATTACTCATATTACATTCGTTTGTTTAAAGAATAGACTTATTATTCAAAGACTGTTCATTTTAGCAATTTCCAGTATACCCAGTACTTCTATAACGTTCACGTTGATCTATTTTGAATACATTTAATATTTGTGGATCACTCACAACTTGACATTTCCTATATACTTTTTACACTTAGACTGTGCATACCTAGATATTTCCAATATAATTATGACTCCTAGACTGTGCATACCTAGATATTTCCAATATGCTTATGACTCCTAGACTGTGTATACTTAGATATTTTCAATATGCTTATGATTACTAGACTGTGCATACCTACTTATTTCCAATATACTTATGACTCCTAGACTGTGTATACTTAGATATTTCCAATATGCTTTTGACTACTAGACTGTGTATCCCTAGATATTTCCAATATGCTTATTACTCCTAGATTGTGTATCCCTAGATATTTTCAATGTACTTATGACTCCTAGGCTGTTCATACTTAGATATTGCTAATTTGCGTATGACTCCTAGAGTGTGTAAGTACCTAGATATGTCCAATATACTTATTACTACTCGACTGTACATACCTAGACATTTCCAATGTGCTTATGACTAATAGGCTGGGCATACCTAGATATTTCCTATATACTTATGACTCCTAGACTGTGCATACCTAGATATTTCCTATATACTTATGACTCCTAGACTGTGAATACCTAGATATTTCCTATATGCTTATTACTCCTAGACTATGCATACCTAGATATTTACAATATCTTTATGACTTCTAGACTGTGTATACCTAGATATTTCCAATATGCTTATGACTCCTAGACTGTGAATAACTAAATATTTCCAATATGCTTTTGGCTACTAGACTGTGTACACCTAGATATTTCCAATGTGCTTATGGCTACTAGACTGTGCTTACCTATATATCAAATATGCTTATGAATACTAGACTGTGCATACCTAGCTGATTTCAATATGCTTATGACCACTAGACTGCCCTTGCCTAGACATTACCAGTATATTAATTACGCCAAGACCATTCATGTATATTTAATATACACTACCTGTGTGCCATGACACAACACAACTCTTTATCTTATGCACAGGCGATTTCATATTCGTAACCAGTACAAATAAGGATTTACTTAACCATTTGTTTTCTGTGGTCGTGACGTCAGTAAGGGCAAACATGTCGAGGGTTTCAGTACAGGTTGCTCTTGTTGAATCTATATTTGATGCGCTGTACAAGAGTTAGGAGTATATTGTGTTGACAATTTCAAACCTCACCAAGAGCGACGATGTGTAAGAAAAGTCGGTATAATAAAAGGCAAACAATGACTTGACACAAATGGGTTTAGCGATGAAAATTAAAGTGTAAAAATATGGTTAAATAATAGCTTTTATTCTATTTAAAATTTGTCAATATATATTTTTGTTAATAAACAAAATATGTATAATAAATAATTACTAACCACGTAATTGCAATTTATTTTGTCCATGTGAATAATTTTAGTAAGGTTTCCTTGTCCTGTATGAAAAAATAAAGAGTGGGCACTTAAGGGGGTTGCATTCACTGGACGAGACTCAACACAAGTGTTTTTAAGGTTTCTTAAGAGCCACGTGTAAGCTCCCCATTCTGTCATTCATTCAAGTCACGATAATACACATTTTGGTGTTAAGCTCAATGTAAATGTTAAGCTGGTTTAAAAGTAAAGTAAATGCAAACTTGCGTTTAAAGTGCACGTTTAAGTGGAGATTAAAAATGTCAGCATCTGTGGCTTGCAGCCTGGTAAGTAGGTGAAGGGTTTGTGTTAGGGGAGGTGAATCCTATAGAGTATAGACTATTACATAAATACTATTGTCATTACTTTTATTTTTAAATACTTACTATTCTAATATTATTTATTATTTTTATCATCTATTATTAATAGTTATGTCCTGTTTTTTAAATTTTTCATCTGTATAATGTATCATTATATCTATTATTGTATATTTTCTTTTGTTATTATACGTGCTTGTATGGTATTTGTGTACTTTTCAGGGCTGGACTGTTATAGATCTCACGACTGTTGGCCAGCACTATAATAAAGGAAATGAAATTGAAAGTGAATTAAAATTAAATTGAAATTATCAGGTGTTCTGTCCTGCAACGGGTTAATTCCTTTTGTCAGTGAACTTACACCGCCAATGCGCCCTGCCCTGTCCTCTGCCTCCTCCTTGAGCTCCCAGAATGTTCTTCTTTCCTTCAAGTCCTCCAATATTTGAATCCTCCTCTTTCCCTCAACCTTTCCTTCTATGACGTCATGCAGAAGCCAGTTCCTCCTAAAAGGATGTGTCCAATCCAGTATGCTTTGCTCTGAAGAGTCACATCCAAAATGGTTCTCTCCTAACCCAATCTTTTCACCCATTCTTCATTTGTCTCCCTGTCTATCCACCTGATCTTCTCACCCACTCTTCATTTGTCACCCTGTCTGTCCACCTGATCTTCTCAGTTCTTCTCCAGCTCCACATTTCAAAACTCTCCAAGTATTTCTTTTCCATCTCCCTGAGTATCTCAAGTTTCTGTTCCATAAAGCGCGATGCTCCAAATGTAGCATTTCATCAGCTTCTTCTTCCTAAGTTCCAAACTCAACTTGCTGGTCAGTAGTCACCTCTTCTCGTTGAAAGCTTCCTTGGTCATGGTGATAATCGGTCTGATTTCCTTGGTAAAGTAGACCTCCTCTGTCAGCATACTTTCTGGGCACTTGAAATGCTCTGTGTTTTCCAACGCTTGGTTTACAATTTTTATTTCTAGCGGATCTTCATTTTTTGAAATCGCCATCTGTTTTGGCTTTTCAATGTTGATTTCCATGCGATATCTTCTCCCTATCTACTCCAGCCGGTCCACCATTTTCTGCAACTCTTTTCTACTTTTGGCCAGCGATGCTGGATCAGCTACGTGTTTTTTTGTGTTTATGACGCGTCCTCTAATCCTGAAATTACCTCTAGGACTTCCCTAACCAGCCACTCTCCAAAGGATGGTTAAAGCGGAAGGGGGAAATAGAGTAAAAGCTTAGACAGATTAGAAAAGTAATTACAGAAAACCGATACAGACCATTGTATTTTCAAGCAGTGTGGCTTGACGGCGATTGATACTTTCTAATTGACCAAGGCTGTCGTCTTAAGATGAATCGCATCGAATTAGAGCATCATTGCTGTTATTAGCAAGAACCGGAAATCAAAGCAAACTTCGCACACGTCCTTTTGTGAGAAAGAGATGTTAAATAATATATATAATTACTTATTCCTATCCCTATTTTTTAGGCCCATTATTTGGTGACCGGGTGGTCTAGGGGTAAGGTGTCAAATCTTCTGTGCTGGGGTCCGGGGTTCAATCCTTGGTCTCGGCACAGATTTATCTGATTACCAAACCCTTCCTTCACCTCTGACAAGACTTGTATTAATCACATCTTGTGAATGTGGGGTATGCGAGTAGTAAGACGCGGCGCTAATAATAATAATAATAATAATAATAATAACTTGGCCCATTTAAGGTAGATAGGGTTTGAAAGTCTCTCGTGACTATAGAAAGACGTACCTCATTCCTGGTGTGGACTATAGACCGGCCCGAAGAATGGCTAGTCGCAAGTACAAGAGAGATTGAAGTTTAGCACGCCAAAACAATCTGCAAAGGAGAAAGTATAATTAATTCAACATCTACACAACACCGTCGTTAATTGAGAACAATGCCGTGTTCGAAACCGCAGAGCTAGGCTTTCCATTTGTTCACGTTCGGTTGAATGTTGGCCTGTACCTCAACACTTTCGACTTTCGCTGCTCGATTGTTTATGTGTTGTGGAATTGTTTCAATTTGGAACCGTGTATAGTGTATTTAACAAGGGCGTAGTCGGGGGAGGGAGGGAAGGGAGTCATAAAAAAAAAACCAACCGGAAATTTTAAACAAAATAGTACTTTATTTATTGTTCAAACAATATCAAAATTAATATACAGTAGCTCCATGGCTTCTTTGGTGCTGACTGAGATCTTTGAAAAAGTTACCAGACCAAATTATGTATCCCTACGCCAAACCATATGATCTGCAAAAGCATGTGTTTAGCAACTGTCACTTCTGACAGTCAAAATTTAGGTATATACCTAAATGATGACTGTCAGCTGTGAGCTGTCAGTCAGCACCAAAGAAGCCACGGGGCTACTGTATATACCTAAATGTTGACTGTCAGAAGTCAGC
>CABEEJ010011396.1:0-11174 GCA_901482245.1 Timema douglasi | reverse complement strand
CCGAACCACGGTGGAGGCCTGGCATTCCCCACATTCACAAGATGTATTGTCAGAGGTGAAGGAAGGGTTTGGTAATCAGATACATCAGTGCCGGGACCGAGGATTGAACCCCGGCCGCCAGCATAGAAGTCTGACACCTTAACCCCTAGACCGCCAGGTCACCAAGCAGGATTTGAGATATACAGGTTGTTGTCCAGGAAAAATGTGCTATGTGACATTCCCTCTTTTTCCCCTGCACCCCTCAAATATAAAAATATCAATTTAGGAACAAAATGTGTGTGTGTGTGTGTATAGAAATTAATGAGGTTGAAAAATTTCGAGTTTTGGAAATGATTTTGTGCCAATCTTGAACTCAAATTTTCAAGAATTTTCACGCCCCTAAAATATATCTAACTTTAAGATAATCTGATTGATTGAAATTTTTCCACAAACACGTTATAACGATGTCCCTGGTTTGAACTTGTTCTGTATTATTCCCTGAACGGGTCAGGTGCATCCTTGCCACCCAACCCAACCTTTTTTTGTGGTGTAATAATAGCGAGTGATGTAATCATCGCAAACTTACACGTGAAGATTCAATGACTTGAAAAACTTGTTGTTGAAACCTTCAAGATGACGGTGCAAAACTTCTATAATAAGAATAAATAAATAAACAAGTGTTTCATATCCCTACGGCTACAAAAGTACAGTCCAACTTTTGCAGGCAGAACCTTTATGTGACAGCTAAAAAAGCTGTCATATCTATTTTCGACAGATAATACTTCAAGTCACGTGATACAGCTTTGATATATATTATCAATAATTATAAAATAATACTGATGATACATCATATTCTTAATTGAAAATGTACACCTAGACACAAGGATTGAACCCGCGACCTTTGGTTTAGTACACCATTGCTCCAACCACTGAACTATCGAGGAATCGTCCTGTGCTCAGGGCTATTCTTCACTAATATTTTTAAGGCAGAGTCTGTGAAGGATGTGCGGGAGTCATCATATATATATATATATATATATGTGTGTGTGAGATCAATTAATATCACACTTTAATGCAGCCATCTGTGACTCAGGGAGGCTGCATACTGCCAACACTACAACGACATAATTATGAATTAAATAACCAACCTAATATATTTGTTAGTTACAGCTATAAATGCATCTAAATATAATGTAGATTTAAAAGCAGAAAAAGCCCTTCCGAGTCGAAGGTGGCTATGTTAGCTGATAGCTCGTGATCTTGCGGCAGAAGGGAGCGAAAGTATTTTTACAGTTTTATAGCATTACCCTTTTTATTTTTGGACTAAATAAATCAAAAATTTCTCCAGTCGCATTATAGAGTTTAGTTTTCTGCACATGCTAATATCAACAGATCTTAAACATCAGTCAAGGGTGTCCTGGAATGTTGTAAAAACTTTTTAAATAAAGAGAAAATGTCTTGACCAAATTCCAGGGCACCCTTGACAGATATCCAAGATCTGTTGATATTAGCATGTGCAGAAAACTAAACTCTATAATGCGACTGGAGAAATTTTTGATTTATTTAGTCCAAACATAAAAAGGGTAATGCTATAAAACTGTAAAAATACTTTCGCTCCCTTCGACCGCACCTTAATTGATCACTTACATGTAACTGACGATTCCAACACGTCCATTACAGACTTTGCCTTAAAAATATGAGTGAAGAATGACTCCGAGCACGGTATGACTCCTGGATAGCTCGGTGGTTAGACCATTGGCGTATTGAGCCAAATGTCCCGTGTTCGATTCTCATATCCAGGTGTCATTTTTCAATTTTAAAGAATATGATATTTAGATGCGGCTTTAATCGTAACAGACAAATATAACAGCTAGGCCGTTCATTCCATAACTAATAATAGAGTAAAATGTTATCAATCTTAGGCGAAAAAAAACCCCATGTCTGTATTTTCCAAAAGGTTATTCTTACCATAATCCTACTATAGCACCAATTCGCAATCTTGCCTCATTAAAATACGGTACCGTAGATGTTCTTCGGTGACCTTGTTATGTTGAATTAATTTATAATTAGTGTAGCTACTAATTAACAGTGATTTAAAATGCGAAGTTGCTTTAGACCACGAACTTAAAATGACTACACTCGAAGAGTCCGGGTTTACGGGAATTTTTGGTTTGATAAAAAAATAAATCTGTCTAAAGTATTTAATTAACGAAGTGGAACCAGGTCCTGTTTTAATTTGACCATTTGAAAATTCGTCTGTCTGTTCAGTTGAATTTTTCACGATAACTGCTAAAATTCGGGGACCAATTTTAACTAAATTTGGTAGGGATATTATTTTAACCTAGGCCGAACGATGTGTGTATGCACTTACTTTACAATATGGTTATCTGTTTCAAGATGGCAGCCGCTAAAAGAGATTTTTCGTTTATTAGATAATTTAAAGTGATTTATAATTCTAAGCAATCGATTGAGTATGTAGAGTATATTTTTTTAATGTTAACATTTATTGTGAGACTGACGACATCTTGTGAATGTGGGGAATTTCAGTCCTCCACCGTGGTTCGGATTCCACGTTAAACTCTAGGTCCTCCATTTCATCTCACAATCACCCTACCATTACAAATTAGCGTAAGTGTGTATAACCCGAACGGGTAGTAAGACGCGGTGCTAATAATAATAATAATAATAATAATAATAATACAGTAAATTCAATTAACCTACAAATGATTACAAAATCCATTTGGGTCAATATTAATAATTATAATAAAATATTATTTTTTTTTTCAAAAATAGTTTGTGATACCGGTATATAGTTTTTAGAAAAGGATATAATTTGTTGACAATCAACGAAAAATTCTATCAAAAAAAAAGGAAGAGGCTAACTTTCCAAAGAGAGTTATTTAATGTGTAATCTTTTCTAATTAATCATTCACAATAAGTTTGCTCATTACTGGGTTTTATTAATGTTTGTTTATAGCTCTTTGTTTTTATTTTTTTACCGCAAATTAATGTTGAACTACTTGAAGCCATTCAATAAAACCAACGTCCAACTTTTTTTCCAGTCTTCAAAGGACGCAATGTTTGTCGTGTTTCCTTTTCTCTTTCGTTTTTTTGTTTTGTTTCGTACTGAAATATATTTCTGCGAACGAATAGCCTCAAAGAGAAAGAACATTATGTCCAACTAAAGACGGTTTGGTCATACGACTAACGGGGATGACAGGCCCAGTTATAATCACGACTGACATCACTGTGAAATAAACTGTGTTTCTCTTTTCTCTACAATTGTACTTTTCCTCTTTCCTATTACCAAATTGTGGTGTAGTTCCTGTTAACTACATACAAACAAAAGAAGAAGAATGTGTGAGAAGATAACCATTTTTGAATGTGATTCTTTGGTACTGAGCAAACTGTATCGGACACGTCCTTGGGAGGAACTGTCTTCTGCACGACGTCATAGAAAGAAAGGTTGAGGGAAAAAGAAGCTTAGAAAGAAACAGGATTCAAATATTGGATGACTTGAAGGAAAAAAGAAAATTCTGTGAGCTGAAGAAGGAGGCAGAGGACAGGGCGCATTGACGTCTAAGTTCACTGACAAAAGGAATGGACCTGTCGTAAGATAGAAAACCTAATAATAATAATAATCAACGTTATTATTATTATTATTATTAGCACCGCGTCTTACTACCCGTTCGGGTTATACGCACGCTAATGTGTAATGGTAGGGTGATTGTGAGATGAAATGAAGGACCTACAGTNACGCTAATGTGTAATGGTAGGGTGATTGTGAGATGAAATGAAGGACCTACAGTTTAACGTGGGATCCGAACCACGGTGGAGGCCTGGCATTCCCCGCACTCACAAGATGTCTTGTCAGAGGTGAAGGAAGGGTTAGGTAATCTGATAAATCTGTGCCGGGACCGAGGATTGACCAAATGGAGAAGGACATAGAAGCTAAAGGAGTGGACTGGATACATGTGGCTGAGAGAGAAGTTTGGAGAGATCTACAGGAATGAAAGATGTGCCAGACGACCCGCAGAGGCGGAAACATCGAATGACGATGATGATGATGATGATGATGATGATGATGATAATGTAATTCCTCACAAAAACTGTGTAATATTTTGTACATGATTATTGTTGTTTTAAACGTCTGATTTAAAAAACAACACAACCAAGTTTTTTACCCACACTTCATTTACCTTGAAAGTTGGCAAGCTTACCTTGAAGAATCACACCATGGTGTATCCCATTGAGATAGAGCAATATTTTAACCGTTCAGGGTAGAATAGTCTAACCTTGACCGATTAATCTACGGCCATACCTTATAAGCTGCACCATGGTGAAACTTATTCAAGGTAAAGTTACCCCATGTCATGGTAAACCGAGTGTACTTCCATTAATCCGACATTAGGCTGATTTTCATGTTGCCGGATTATCGAGCTTATGATATATCTATCTACTCTTTCTAGTAGCTTATCAGAAGCTCTCCAAATGAACCGCCGGATGCACAATCTAGGTAGGTGTACATATTAGACAGCAAGTAAAGTATCTCATGGTTTAACCTAATAAAGACAGATTTACAGATAAAGGAAATAAAAAAAAAGTTATCTCATTCCCGATAAAAGAATAGGCGTTGACTTTTTTTTACAAAAAAAACAACAACTTCTGGTTTAACAATTTACACATGTGCGCACAAACAATTCATCATATCCCTAATCTCATTATCTCGATAGCAGTTCCTTCATTTTTTGCAATAACGAGTCGACGGTCGTGAAAAATAATTAAACCAAAAGAGTTAATGAAAAATCACACGTTATTGTGATTCGTATCGATAAAATAAATCTAAGTCTCACTATTTATTCAACATATTATATTGATGAACGTCGAGTTTTCTTGTATTTAATTAAAAGATGTAGAGAGATTCACACCTCGCTTTATCGTAACTGTTGGTTATATACTTATCTATATAGCGGTGCGATTTAATTAACTAAATAAGGTGGAGTTGGTTCTTTTAAATTATATGGCTCTATTTAATTTTGGAGGTCTGTTGAATAGACCTACACTCCCTGTTATTCTTACTTAAGTGCCATTAATTACAAGAAATTAGCAAAAGTTGAGGCAATGCCAATAGAGTATTAAAACGTATAAAATAAAATAAAGTTTATATATATTGTATTTAAAGGTAAAATAGACAGTCCAATTTTCACAATAAGGGACTTTTATAAGAAAAAATGTTGCTACCAACATTGATAACATTTTATTATATTATTAATTGTATTATTTTAAAGATACTGTACTGATAATATCTATCAAAATTGACATCTGCCGATCACATGACTTGTACGAATGAGTGAAAGTTGATTTACTTACTTTTCTGTCATGTGAGAGGCTTCTTATAAAAATTGGTCCTTAATTAAAGCCTCTGTGAAGCTTCGACATTTCAAATATGCTAGGATACGTATTCGATTCGAAACTATACATATTAATATTTGGAAGATTCGTCTCAGATTCGAAATTCGAATCTCTAAGTAAAAGATGGGGGTTAGTTAACTTTTTTTTAAATAAGTTATACACTTAAGCATTTCGCTTTACGGATATGAAACATGGAACATTGGATTCGATTTCAAAACCTTTTAATTTTAAAATATACGATTTAGATTCGATTCGTAAAATTTGAATTTAAAAAATATTCGATTTGGATTCAATTCGGTAACATTTGAATTTTAAAATGTTCTATTTGATTCAATTTGTAACATTATGATTTTAAAATATTCGATTTGAACTCGATTCAAAACATTTTAATTTAAAAAAATATTTAATTCAAACAATTTTATTTTTTAATATTAGGATTTTATTTTAAATAGAAAATATTGGGTTTGCATGGACTTACTATAATTATATAGGCCTATATAATATGTATATATTTTATTAAATATATACTTATTTATTACATTTTATACCAATCTTAAGCATAATAAAGTCTGCTATCTTCATCTCACAGATCTAATTTAATTTAAAAGCGTACCTAATTAAAATAGATATTAGAGGTGAATGTGTCATTCAAAGTCATCAAAGGGATTTTGGGCTAAGGGTGGGTTGTAGGGGATGTAAAGGAGGGGGGGAAAGACTACAAAATTTCATTAAGAAGAGTTTTTACAAAGAGTCTCGTGTAGCTGATTAATTAGTCAAACGATGAAACCACTCTTTTGATCTTTAATCTTAAAATTAGGCTGGGCTTTAATCTTATCAATGTCTTGCCAACATAAACACGTCAAGTCCAAAATGGATGACAAAATTCCAACGTGACAACAACATTTATGGTGTACACCACACTAGTACTACTAATTTTTATTTTCTTACAAAATTTTGTGAAAAAGTTTCAAAGATAGCCTACTACCAATCAAGCATAAGATTTGTATTCGAATATTTTAAAATATTTTAAAATATATTATTTATCAGTTTAATCACGAGAGAATGTTTTCTTATTTCACCGAATTATTGGAAGGAAAGAGCTCTAATTAATAGTTAGTTACATAACCTCTAAATACTTTGAAATAATTATCGACGAATAACTAATTAACTAGTCGAAATAACGTTTAATAAATTCTATCAGCCCACAATAAAAAATATATGGTTCAAATAATGGCATACATTTTTCATTATTATATTTGTTGGGTTTGTTGTTTTTAAATAAAGTAAGTTTGGGCTTAAATTGTTTAATTTAATTTTACTTGTTTAAGTTTCTATGAAAGATTCCCTTAGATAGATTAAATATAATTATAATTAAATTATATTATAGCAACACGTTTTCACATTTAAAAAAAAATTGTGTTCAGCATTGAAAATATTTTGCAATGCCGGATATCGAACACGGGACCCTAAATTAAAAGAAAGGTGTTAACGACCGAGTTCCATCATATTTCTTTAATGAATTCTTATATTTTTAATTATTACTTTACTATCCAAAAATAACTTAAATCGGGCCCAAATTTCTAAAAAATGTTTTGGAAAATATACATTTGTAAGTTTGTTGTCTAAGTTAAGTGATATTGCTTTAATATTTTTGGGCTCATATTCATCTAGTACCAACATACAATATAAATATTATTGAAATATTAATTTTAATCGGTTAAACTACTCCATAGACGTGTACAGACACAATTATAAACTATTAATTCTGGCAGAAAGTCAACATACCATGGAAAAAATCGAAATATGTGGCATATAAAAAAGTATTTTTTTTATCAATATCATCACTATTGTTTCAATATTATTATTATTATTATTATTAGCACCGCGTCTTACTACCCGTTCGGGTTATACGCACTTACGCTAATGTGTAATGGTAGAGTGATTGTGAGATGAAATGGAGGACCTACAGTTTAACGTGGAATCCGAACCACGGTGGAGGCCTGGCATTCCCCACATTCACAAGATGTCTTGTCAGAGGTGAAGGAAGGGTTTGGTAATCAGATAAATCTGTTCCGGGACCGAGGATTGAACCCTGGGACCACCAGCACAGAAGTCTGACACCTTACCCCTAGACCGCCAGGTAACCTGTTTCAATATTATAATACTTTCATTATATCACAAGAACCACATTGGTGGTCACATGTTCTGAGGCGTTACTCTCGCAATAGACTAGACCACCGATGACAGGGAGATTGTGGTTCGATCCTGGTCGGGTGTACCGAGTGTTTTTTTGCCTAAATGGTTTCCCACCATTCTTTCCTCGAAAATGTGGATATACTTCCTTTAAATTCAACCTTTCTTGTCTCTAGACTATTAGTGTAATTAGTACATAAACGTATAACCTGAATGGGTAGTAAGATGTGGCGAGCAAAACAAATAATAGTCTATATATACAGCATGAATACGATAGGAAGTAACTTTTATAAAATACAAACATTTTGTTTACGGTCAACATCGATAACAATAGTTAATGTTGTCGGTGACCTGGTGGTCTAGGGGATAAGGTGTCAGATTTCTATGCTGGCGGCCGGGGTTCAATCCTCGGTCCCGGCACAGATTTATCTGATAACTAAACCCTTCCTTCACCTCTGTCAAGACATCTTGTGAATGTGGAGAATGCCAGGCCTCCACCGTGGTTCGGATCCTACGTTAAACTGTAGGTCCTCCATTTCATCTCCCAATCACCCTACCGTTACACATTATCGTAAGTGCGTATAACCCGAATGGGTAGTAAGACGCGGTACTAGTAATAATAATAAGAAGAAGAATACTAATAATAATAATAGTTAATGTTATTATTGTTACAGTAACAGCTACAGTACAGGAGAGGAGATAGGTACAGCCGTGGGAGGATAATGGAGAGGGAAAGGAGGTCCAGGAAGATGTTGGATGTGGAGGCTGAGAGGAAGACTAAGGAACAAATGGCTGAAGGGGGTAAGGAGGAGTGTTGAGGAAAGAGGAGAGGACTGGATCGAGGTGGTGGAAGAGATGACGTGAGAGGAAATGACTAGGTGGAGGCGCTTACGTCCCAAACAGATCCAGCCAGTAGCTATAAGCTGTTAATAATGTCAATGATGATTATTATTGCTATTTTTATAGTTATTTAAAATGTACATCAAAAATTACAGCTGCAGATCACATTAATTGACGTATGAATATATTATTAAAAGAATTTTAATTATATTCTTCCTTACAAGTTATTACGAGACTAATTTTTGCATAGGACAGTAAATTTTTTTTAAATTATAAATATATGCTTTTTTTTCAAAGTTGTTGTGATTTATGTTTGGTAATTTTTAATAATATGTTTATCTTTCACCGCTTCTTACTACCCGTCCAGGCTATATACATATATATATATACTAATTACGTTAGTTTGTTATAAATGAGGAAGGTTGAATTTAAAGAAAGTGTACCCAAATTTGTGTGAAGGGAGAGTTGAAAACCCCTTGGGAAAATACCCAACTGGAAATTGAACCCCGATCCCCCATCATCGGCAGTTCAGTCTAGAGCGAGAGTGACGTCTTTAACAATTTGACCATTAAAGTGGGTTCTATGAATTTACCCAAAACAGGATATCTCTTATATTTACGGGAACATGCAGCTATAAAATTTAATAATAATATTACTATGTGTTCCCGATGATTTATTGTGTTAGGCATTCACCAATATTTCACTGATAAAGGAAATGGTACGCTTAATAATATGAAAGTAATAGTTTAAAGTCTAATAAATCAATTGAAATGCGAAAGAAATTATCTCAAAAGAAGTTATTTATTATCTCTTAGAAAGTATATTCGTAGATTTGAAAACATCTCGTTTAAAGTATTCAGCTATAAATCTTGCTAGATCTTTCTAATATCTCGTAAATTAAAGTCACACTGAAAACACATTCGAGATCCGCTGAGAAACGTTTTCAGTCTGAGAAGTTTAAAAAACGAAAATGCTGTGTGGTTTTTTTTAAAAGGAAATTAACCTTTAATAAGATAGCTTGGTAATTAAAATTGTGTTATTGATTAATTAAGATTTCAATTATTCCTGAGCATTGTGTTAGTATTTTAAAACGCAGTTCAGATATTGTTAATTTCTATTCTTTCTATATATTAAAGGCCTTATTTATAAACTATTATAGGGACTTAACTAATCTCCCGATATACGGATAATAATCAGCTCAACACTTTGGGGGATTACCTGACTGAATCTCGATTATATATTATTATTATTATTATTATTTAGCACCGCTTCTTACAACCCGTTTGGGTTATACGCTTTAAGTGCTAATTACGCTAATGGATTAGGAATTGGTAAGGTCTAATTAGAAGAAGTGAACCCACATTTGCGTGGAGGGAGAGTGGTAAACCATTTAAGAAAAACCACCCCCAGTTCATCCGACTGAGATTCGAACCTCGATCTCCCCGTCCTCAGCAGTCGAGCAGCTCAACACGACTAGCGCGTTAGCCAACTACGCCACCGATACGGGTTCGATTATATAGGCTATACGATAGTACATGTGGAATTGTCTGACGTGCTTTCGAAATGATACACGCCACTAAATGGGGGATTGGCTGAAGTCTGAAATTTTTTATATATATTCAGCCCTAAATGAAATAGTTTAGTTTTGAAACAATTCTATAAGCTTTAAACTGTTTTATAAATCTGCTCCAGCCCTTACGAGAAATAACCCCTTGTCCATGCTAGAAGAGTTTAAGTGACCTTTTGTTGGAACGACGCCCCAAACAATTATTCCACGAGGTGCTCGAGGAGTTTTAATGGCTCTCGTATTTAATCATCTCCTCCTCAAGCCATTGTTCATTCATTGTTTCCGTCACACCTTTTTATCGGTTCCGCCTTAGCTCTCTATGTTTTTTATGCTTGCTATAAAATTTTATCTGTCTTTACGACGTTAATGGTTGCTACTGTAAAAAAAACTACATGTTTTTTTTACATGTATCATGTCTTACCACCCACCCGGGATAAATTGATATTCACACTAATGGAATAGGAATGAGGAAGGTACAGTAGCCCCATGGCTTCTTTGGTGCTGACTGACAGCTCACAGCTGACAGATAACGGCTTTGAAAAATTACCTGAACAAATAATGTATCCCTACGCCGAACCAAATGACCTGCAAAACATGTGTTTAGCAGCAGTCCCTTCTGACGGTCAAAGTTTAGGTATATACCTAAATGTTGACTGTCAAAAGTTAGCTGTGAGCTGTCAGTCAGCACCAAAGAAGCCATGGGGCTACTGTAGAAAGTGTTCGCAACTGAATTGAGGGACGTAAATTCACGCTTTATGAAAATAAAATAATCATCATTTCATCCGGCCGGGATTCAAACCCGGTAATTCCCCACCACTGCCAAATAAGACAAGACTAAACTGACGCCTTAGTTTGTTGTGCCAAATAGATAAAAATGAATACCTCTATGTTTGTTATTAATTTGTACGAGCTAATTAGCCGTTCTTCACTCGATATATATTTTATGATACGACCATGCTTTCGTCCCCAGCTTATCCTCAGCCAACAAACTTATAATAATAATATTATTACTGGCTACGACCTTGCCTACCGTAGTTCAGGAGCAAGAGTTTTTTTTTACCGGACAAAACTTATTATTAAATAGCCACAATTTTATTTTAGGATGACTGTCCTTTTTAATATGTTTAGGAAACATTCAAAGATACTCTAATGAAAATCTTATAAGCAGATGTTGTTAAAAAAA
>CABEEJ010011395.1:0-11179 GCA_901482245.1 Timema douglasi | reverse complement strand
GCTACATGGCTCTCACATGGTGTTACAAGAGGTTCACACGCTACTATAAGTGTTACTGGGGTGCTACATGGCTTTCACAGGGTGTTTGTTACAAGAGGTTTACACGCTACTACGATTATACGTGTTACTGGGGTGCTACATGGCTCTCACAGGGTGCTATAAGAGCTTAGAAGGTGTTTACGCAGGGTGAATGTTATAGGATGTTTAAAGTCGGTTGTACTAAAGCGGTTTTTACCAAATTATTTCCCACCCTCCCTTCACGGATACATTCACTTTTAATTCATTCTCTATCGCCTATTTTTGTAACTATTCATATAACTTAGGAAGAGTGGGCCGTAGAGCACTGAACAGAAGAAAGACTAGAATGTCGCCGCCTCAACTAGTAAGACGCTAGAGTAAAAGGTCTTGGCCCGACTGCACCCGACCTGACCCGACCTGACCCGACACTTGACCTTGCTGATGATCAGGGTCGCCAAGAGCATCTTCAGGCTGTAGCGTCCCACAGTGGACTCTTAAACTAGTGTTCATATTTTGTCTCGACATTTTCTGTGTCGGTTCTACAATCACTGGTGGGAGACGGAGAAGTTTTAAATGTTTTATAGTACCTTATCTGACCTAATAGTAGCCCGGGTGAAAAATAGATTTCGTAATAATAACCATGGCTTCTATTAGGTCAAATACTGTGTTACGTTAGTCAAGCTATTTATATCCATGTTATTGGACGTGTAGGCCTATCATATGTAGCGATACACATGCATGCAACTAAAGTAATAGAATATTTCACAATAAATGCGATGGCTTGGTATTTAAATGACGAATGTACCTGCTTTCAAATTGCATTGAATCATACAGCAAATCTGAGATTTTTACAAATAGTGCTCTACCTATTTTATTGACTTATGCTACGATTTGTAAGGCTGCCACATTTGTTTGATGAGAATTTTGAAGACATTAGTTTGTCCGTAATCGACCCCGTGGAATATTGTTCAGTGTATCTGGCTACGAACTTAGGGGTCCCGGGTTCGACTCCCATCTGATATCATGAGTAATTTCCCCGAAAGGGGAATTATTCCAACCAGGGTTTGGCTGATTACGCTCAAGTGTTTCCACTGGTTCCACTCTCTCATAATATGTATCACTATCACTATCACTATCACTATCACTCACCTCTTCGGAAAATGGACACAACCCCCAGTTCATTCATCAAGTCGTGTTATCTGCAGCTGTCACTTTTGATATATATTATCATATTATTATTATTATTATTATTATTATTATTATTATTAGCACCGCGTCTTACTACCCGTTCGGGTTATACGCACTTACGCTAATGTGTAATGGTAGGGTGATTGTGAGATGAAATGGAGGACCTACAGTTTAACGTGAAATCCGAACCACGGTGGAGGCCTGGAATTCCTCACATTCACAATATGTCTTGTCAGAGGTGAAAGAAGGGTTTGGTAATCAGATAAATCTGTGCCGGGACCGAGGATTGAACCCCGGCCGCCAGCATAGAAGTCCAACACCTTACCCTTAGACCGCCAGGTCACCTGATATATACTATCAATAACTATAGAATGACACAACTAATATAGTAACCAAATTCATGGCATACATCATTACTTGCTAATCTTCCCATAGACTGGGCCACGAGTGATGTAGGCCTACCTCAGACACACACACACACACACACACACACACACATACACACACACACATATATATATATGCCGCCATTACGTACATTTCCATATGACAAGAGAAGTAAACAAATGATATTCCCCATAGAATGTTACCTGGATGACAGTTCAAGAATCATATGTTTAGGTTTCGGGTTGCCAACACCTCTAGATCACTGTTTTGTTATAAAAGTTGAGATTTTTTACATACATGTTATATTATACATTTAAACTGACCTAAACTTAAATTTTCTCACACTAATTCATTACGTTTAATATTTTCTTTTTTCATCCAACTTGAAACAATATTTTAAACATAATAAAAGTACTTATTTTTCGTTTTGGAATCTTATCTATAATGTGTAATAGAGTGAATTCATTAATACCTTTTAATACGGGCATATTTACTTGGAAGCGAGGAAATACTCGTACTTGTTATTCTTTTAATATATAACATATTTTACTGTATTTCAAAATATTTAGCTGAATAAAACATTTGTATCCCCTGCGTGGGCGCACTATTGTAAATATAATAATAATAATAATAATTATTATTATTATTAGCGTCTTACTACCCGTTTGGGTTATACGCACTTACGATAATGTGTAATGGTAGGGTGATTGTGAGATGAAATGGAGGACCTACAGTTTAACGTGGGATCCGAACCACGGTGGAGGCCTGGCATTCCCCACATTCACAAGATGTCTTGTCAGAGGTGAAGGAAGGGTTTGGTAATCAGATAAATCTTTGCCGGGACCGAGGATTGAACCCCGGCCGCCAGCATAGAAGTCTGACACCTTACCCCTAGACCGCCAGGACACCTATTTTAAATAAATTGTTTGCGTCGTGATCAAAAGTATGATTTAAATTCGCTGGTTGCCATTTTGAAGCTTTATTTGTTAGATCTTTTGTGAAAGTGCTGGGAATAATAATTTTTCAAGTGAAATAAAACGATAAATAAGCTTTGTGCCCGACCTCAATTATAAATAACAAAGGCCTAAATTACTGTCGTCAACTATCACATTCATTCATTACCATATGTTTTAATTACAGTTATTCAAAGTGACGGATGTCAGCTGTTGGTGTAGGGATACATTAGGGACTATTTCTAGTAATTTTTTGGGCTGTCATCCAAGTAAACTCGAGTGGTGAATGCACTATAGGTTTCCTGACTTTATATTTACTATAGGTAGGTGTACAAATTAATTTATCGAAATATTGGCAACCTTTTCCTTGTCTGCTATGGTCGGTAAAGGTAGACCTACTCGGACCTTAATCGTGGGTTCGTATTCTCGCCGGGTGTATTAAGGATGGTTTACCCACTACTTAGATGCGGGTACATTTCCTCTCAAATTTAGTTCCAAATTTCTGCCCCACCAGAGTAATTAAAATGCGTGGGTACTGGACGGTTAGTAAGAGGTGTTTTGAAAAAAAAAAGTGTCGATGGTTATTAATTTTTACGTCATTAGTATTGCAATAACATATGTTTATGTTAGTGAAGCGATTCAGTGCAGTTGACCGTGAAGAGGGAGGAGGTATGAGTCAGGTCTTCCACTCTGGAGACGTTGTGCCACTTAACACCTCCTTCCTGGTCTGCTAGACAAGTCCCGCTGTTCGGTTAAATTTAGGTAGACTGGAGAGGGCGCCTCTTGTCGCTGTCACGGCCTTAGACAGTTGATGGGAGTCAGCCTTACACCACTGAGAGAGTGATTAATCTCTCAACACTTGCACCACTTAGATAGTAATTATTCTCCTAAATATCACTATCCTCGTGTTTCATGCGTATTATTTCAGGTTTATTCCGCGTACCCTTTCTAAACGATCTTATTAGCCTTACATTCGTACATAACTTGCAAACCAATTTATTTCGATAAAAAACACAACATTAGTTAATTGTCCATTAATTTGGCGGAGTGAAAATGATTAATTTCAATTTCATCAATAATAACTGTGTCAACCATGCAGGGTTTCGAACTGAGGCTCTTTAAGGTAAGCGTCCACTGGTCCGCATCGCACGAGTCGGATTTATTTAGTGTAGGCCTACCGACTGCGTCTATTGCATTCGGAGCTTACGTATTTCCAAACAATAGCCATCACTGTCCTAATATCTATAGTGACGTCACTGGCGCGGGTAGTCGTTAAGATAAAGCAAAGATGTTTTAAAATCATCAGTCGTCTAACAGCTGGTACCATCTCCATTGGCACGAAGGGGTAATGCGGAACCTTTAGGGGAAACTACCCTCAACAGGCCTTCAACCCAACTTACTGATCACTGGCAAAACAGACGATCTTGGTGTTTAGTCCGCCGTGCCAACGTTGCTGACTATAATAATATCGTATACATTGCGGCTGGTCTGGGCTCATATCGGGATTATTCACATAAACATACTGATGACTAATATACTCAATCTAAAATCGACGCAGGCTAAGTGGGTTTTATTGTATTAGCTTTCGAACGTGGCAATAGTAGTATATACTAACTATACTGACTATGAGTGGAACAACAGTTTAGTTGAAACAACCTATTTCTTTGCTTCTTTCCTTGATAACATTTTACTGTATCACTGTTATCTTATAAATATTGATAATATACATCAAAAGTGACAACTCATATAGCTTGACTTGATGTATGGTTGTATTCAAATGGTTTTAGTTACTTTAGTAACTACCAGATACTGTTCTTCCTTCCAAAATCATGGTATAGTTTATTTAAAGTAGCGTGAGAAGGATACATTTTAATAAAGTTCACCGAAATTTGTCTAAAGGAAGGTTTATAACCCACATTGTGAAAACAAAATACACACTGGACCTCACCTTGTACGTCTCGAGTCCAACTCTGTCGTGATAACCGCTCGTATCTCCCTCTCTCTCTCTCTGTGTTGGTCCGTTTCAGAAAATGTTATATGATTTTTTTCGTAAAACATGTCTAGCCATCTAAATGGAAAGAATGTAAGCTTCTAAAGACGTTAACACCAGACACATCAAATAAGTTACAATAACAGTAATTATAAGTTATCTTCTCACATTCATATATCGACTACAGCGCTTGGTGGTTGAATCTCTCACTAACGTCGGGTCATTTGTAGGCAATACATGTTATTGCTTAGATATTATAATTAAAGTCTTTTCAAATAAATCACCTTCTCCTACCATTCACTGATCTGAACTATTTATCTCTAATTGCTGTAATTTGTTTGTATTTGTTCCACGTCTATAATAAATAAGAAATACAATTAATATAATTCTAAGTTTGGTTTACGTATATTCTGACAGTATTTGGCGCCCCTTCCCCCTTAACCTCCCCCGCGCAGACTCTTTCCCCAACCCACTATTTGATGGTTTTATGTTTATATGTAATAGGATCTGGTTCCGCCTTCCCCTCAGAGCCCCTCCCCCTACTTAGTAGCTCGCAAGCCACCACTGCGGGATATTTTCCCATTGTTGTTTGGTCTGATAATGACATAATGCCCCTCCCCCCACCGCGATGACTTGTGGCAGTGGGCCATGGTGACATCTTCCTACGCCGCTGTCTCGTATCCTGCGGATGTCACGTGGGGAGTCCGATCATCCGTCCCGGGGATTGCGTGGCAGGTCAGCGACGTCGTGTCTTGAATCTAGAATCGGGCGGAAATGTAACCGGCTACTTTAGGCAACAATAGCTTTCATTTGTTTAAACGGCGATGAATACCGTCCGCTTATTTGTCAAAGATGACGGACCCTCGGGTTCCTTCCTCCCTTTTGGGACTCGGGACATCGTCACTCGGGGTCTTCTTACCCGGCCGGCATAGCCGCAAAGGAGGTGTGAGCGAGGGAGGTCGTGAACCTCTCTTTATTTGCGCGGAGAGAAAGTGGTGAGCTATATTAAGAAAAAACAACTCAAAACATGGCAGCTATTAGAACCCTGACTTTACCGGCAAACCAGACAAGACGAGACGGTCGGCTTGAGATGTATATTTTAGTTAAGTATTTATTGTGACCACTGTACTGTCTTACCTAGATCGATTACAGTATGACCCTATCTTATAAGATGCACCATAGAGTAACACGTCAAGGTAAGACTACCGTCTTGTGGACGGTCAGATAGCTCGCGACCCTTGTTTGCCATGTTAACGGCGATCCGGGGAAAGAGAGAGATATATTAGAGAATAATACAGGTCCCTCATTGGACCAAATCTACACTTTGTGATGAAGGGTAGTAAGACTGGGTGCGTTGGGACGGAGTCCAGCCGAGGTTATAAACGGGGCTAGACCAGTTTGAGAGGGACACTCCGGTTCAATTTATTGTCACTCTTGATCATCTAATGTGATAATCTATGAAATACCCACGGTACGGCTTTTATCCTCAACTAAGTTGGTTTTTACTACCCGTCTAGGCTATACGCATATTTTCGCTAGTGGTGAAAGGATTACGAAGGTAGAAGTTAGAGGAAGGGTGTCTGAATTTTCGTTGAGAGAGAGCGATAAAACCTTTATAAAAACATTCTTTAATACACCCGTTCAGGATTTGAACCCCTATATTCCCGTTACGTGCAAGCTAGAACTGACGAGGTTGACGCGACTATCTGTATGATTGCCACCAGTTTAACTCGACGCTCTACAGCTATATTGATAGTAAATACAATAATTAGCACCTGGGTGAAATGTTGTCATCTTGGTTTGTGCTATTGTTCTCCCACTGAGCTGTCTAGGATTAGTCCCGTGCTAAGGTTCACTCTACATTCATAATTTAAGGCTGAGTCTAGGCATGTGCAAATCCAAGATTTTCAATTTAGAATCAAATTCGAATCTTTGCTTGCTAACTAGAATCTATTCCGAATCGAATAAAATGATTTAGAAAATGTTTGGATCGAATCCGAATAAAATAAAGTATAATGGGAAGGTGGTCAGATGTGGATGAACGGGCAAGGGGAAGTCAGGGAGTAGGTTTAATCCTAAGCCCAACAGCTAAGCTGTTTGTGATAAGCTGAGTTGGTGTTGTCAAGGCTTCTATGGAGGGTGAAGACGAGACTATAAGAGTGGAGTTTTGAAATGAGTTCAATGAAGTCTTGAAGGCATGCGAACCGGCTGAAAGAATTATCTCGTCAGGAGATATGAATGTATTGGTGGGTACCCAAAGAGAGAACTCAACGAAAGTGTTAGGGAGGTATGGTATTGACAAGGTGAGACAAGGTGATCGAGAATGATAGTGGGTTACTGAGTTTGTGTTTAGAAAAAGGTATATTTTTGTGGAACACATGGCTTAAGCACAAATATATTAATTTGGATAAGTGGTAAAGGGGTAATTCGAGAACAATGATTCATTTTGTGGTGTATGATGAGAGACTTGGAAGTTTAGTAAAGAATACAAGGGCTATGCGTTGAGCTAAATGTGGAACGGCTCACTTCCTATTGATCTCAATAGTTAAATCAGTTAGTCATTTTGTGAGGAAGAAAGTGAGAATGAAAGTGAAAAAACTGCAGGATAAAAGTGTAAGAACGCAATTTGAAAGACTGCTGGGTGAAAAATTAACTTTACATGAGCATAAATGGAATGGTGAAATAAATATTAATAATATAGACAGTGCTTGAGATAGAATAAATACGCTGTAGTTGAGTGCGTGAAAGATGTGTGTGGTTCTGCGGTGGTGAAAAACATAAAAATAGATGCATGGTGGAATGAACAGCTGAAAGAAGCATACAAACGAATGATTGCTCTGAAGAGTGAAACAGAACATGAGAGGTTGTGGGACATATACAAAAATAAAGGGATGAATGCAAAGAAAGTAGGGAAGGAGGGGAAGAGAAAAGGAGATAAAAAGGAGAAAGAGTACAGAATGATTTTAAAGGAAATAAACTTTTCTGTAAATGGGTAAAGAGGACGAACCTATGGCATTCAGAATGAACATGGTGGGGTTATCTGGGTTGAAAACCTTACAAGAGAGCGATGGAGGGAGTATTTTGAGCAATTGTTTGGAGACAACATAGAGAAAGTAGTATAAAATAGGGAAACTGTTATTATTAGTGAAAGATTGAACGATGCTAAATTGTTAAAAGGCTATACAAGTGTTGAATAATGGTAAAACTGTGGACGTGGATGGGATCCGAAGTGAAATGCAAGTGTGGGGGCATGGTACTACGTGCTCAATGTGTGTGCTGGGATGTCTAATGTTCATAATGACTGGAAGAATGCTGTCATCGTTCCTTTGTACAAAGGCAGTATGAGTGAATGTAAGAATTATGAGGAAAGTCTGTTGAGTATTCCAGGGAGAGTTTTAATTGAGAAGGTGCGTTAATAAACTGCGGACCCTGTTTTTGGAGAGTATGGTGTGGATACATGACTAGTAAATGCAATTATGGCGGTGCATGAGGAAAGTAAAGCATGCATTAGGATGAATGGAGCTTTGAGCGAATGGTTTGACATTGAACAGGGTGTTTTACGAGGTTGTGTTATGTCTCCATGGTTGTTTAATGAATGAATACAATGATAAGTGTATGAAGGATGCTTGTGAGGACGCGGTTGGTGTGCAATTGGATAATATGAATGTGAGTGTGCAGCTATATGCAGATGATGACGTATTAATGGATAGAGTGAAAGTGACTTGCATGATACATCCAACCGTTTGACTGTGATTACAGGAATGAATGGCTCCTTGAATAAACGTCTCCAAAACTAAGGTTTTAGTTTCTTATAAGGACGGATCAGGAAATGATTGTCAGCTTAGTATAAATGGAAAACCGTTAGAACAAGCGGATAATATTGTGTATCTGGGCAGAATGTTTTGAAAAAATGGAATAATGAATGGCGAAATCAAAACATGGGTCATTGCATCTCGGAGAGAAGTTGGATGTATGTGCAAAAAATGAAGTAGTGTCGAAAGAAAGATGGTAGTATATAAAACTGTGTTGATGTCAACATTATTTTATTGATGTGAAGCATGGATCTGACAGAAGAAACACAAGAGCAAGGTGAATGCGGTTGAAATGAGATATCGAAGAAATGTATGTGGAAAAGCTCGTATGGACAAAGTCAGTAATGAATGGGTGTTGAAGGAGTGTGGTTTGAAAGGGAATCCAATAGGTCAATGTGACAGAAGCGTGTTTTGTTGTTTTGAGCGTGGTGGATCAAGTGACGAAGCAGATATATGAAGGTAGAGTGTGTGGATCAAAAGGAAGGGGTAGTCCACATAAGACGTGGTTAAATGTTTTAGACGATTATGTGAAAAAGAGAAAGAAGCATTAAAATCTTTGAATAGAAGAGCATGTATGAGTGTGGATGTTGTTGAAGCGAAGGGAGTGTGCAAGGATAGGGAAGTTTGTAGGAAAGTTAGCGAGGATGGACTAAGTACGGCGCTGTTTTTTGAGCTATAAGTACAGTTTGTAGTCTATACCTTAAGGTAATGGTGTGATTAGGCATGTATGTATGTATGTTGTATATGTATGTGTTTATGTATGTATGTATGTATGTGTGTGTGTAATGCAAAGGTCGATTAAGTTAAATTATTATTTTTTTAATCGAGTAAAATGAAAAAAAAAATATAATCACACAAAATGTGTCCTACAATAAATACTATACTACTATAAATTATTAACAATACTCTATTCTTAAGTTTCTATGACCAAAATAATTGTGATTTGATCCGGTAAACTAAAATATAAATATGGCCACATGATTTATCTGAAGTGGCAAGATATTATTGTTAGTTATATATTTGATAACGAATTGGTTTTAGTTTCCTACTATTTAAAAGTTTGACTTCCAGATTCAAAATTTGAATTACATCCCATATGATCCGAACCTGGAATCAATTTAAATTTAACATTTTGAGTCCAATTCTTTGGAATGTTAAAATTTGAAATTTCGTATCGAATACGAATCTTGGTTGGATTCACCAGATTCGGAATCAAGATTTCGCGCAGGCTTAGCAGAGTCTTAAGAAAGATGTTTGTGTTCCTCGGCTACTTGAAGCTATCATTGAACCTCACCAGTAGTGACTCCGAGGTCGGCGTTGGTGCTATCGCTCGTATTAATTGTCGCGTTACAGGACAGACACACACAGACAAGTCTCAATCATGGGCTGGTGGGGAGTGCAGCCTACTTGGTGTTGATTGGATCCACGCCCCCGCCGGTAGTGACAGCGTCGCGACAGAAAGCTTTGCACGCGCTCTAGGTCACGTGACGTGCCGTCAGCGCTGAGTAATAGTAGTTAGTAATAGCTTCGCATGAATTCAATTAGTGCAATTAGACGTGGACAACTTCGCGAAACGCGACAACCCGTTTTTAAATTTCTGCGAACCACACGGTGTGACCAATTGATCGGTACTTGTTGGAACTTGCTCTCGTGCTCCCCTTCAGGGAGCATCAGAGCATGCTATTTTGACTTCGATTTTGAGACGTGGTCACACCCTTTTTTTTCTCTTCCAAAATCACTCTCCTAATTGTTATTATCCATTCCACCATCCATCCGGTCCGTTTCCGTCTTGTGGTCAACAAATTGCTATTCCTCTTCGCCAAACCGGACGAAAGAAGAATTAGAAAGACAGGTCCACGAATGTATACATAAATACACAGGATCCTCGGAGTTACTCTGATTTTAGTTGGGAGAACAGCTAGAAAATACAAACACTTTACAACATTATTATTGTTATTTTATAATTATTAATAATATATAACCTACCAAAAGCGACAGCTACGGATAACATGACTTGATGAATATATAACCACTATTTTAATTTCTCTACAAATATCATACTTTATAAAAATACATTATGCTTTTTGATAATTTTTAATCCATATTTTGTGTTTCCCGTGAGCTTTGGCCGAGATAACCTAAATTTGTTATTAAAATAGAACAGAATTTATTTAATTAAGATAACTGAGAAGTAAAATAGGTACTAGTTCAAGTTTAATCTCCAAAATAGTAACTTTTTTTTAGTTTAAATTATCCTTAAATAAAATGTATTTCGTTAGTTCAATTTCAGCTAAAAAAAGACCGATATAGTTATTTAGTTCCTTTCACAGTTCTTCATTTATTCATTTATTGACTTAAAAAAATGTTAAACAAAGTAAGTCCAAGCTTGATGTGTTTATGTTTCATGTATCACACGATACGTCTTATAATACCAACTACCAAGTAGTAATAATAATAATAAATCAACAGTAAATTAAATATCATGCCCACAGCGGTGATCGCATGCTCTAAGCGTCACACTTGTGATGGGTCGGGGTTTTTGTCTCGGTCGGGTGACAGGGTGATTTTTCCTGGCTTCTCACTCTCCTCCCAGGAAAACGCGGTTAATTCCTTCTTAAATCACACCTTCCTTATCGCTATTCCATCATCGTAATGAGGGAAGTAGACCACAAGAACATAGATATCTAGTATAGCCGCCCGATTATATCAGTCTTATTATTAGCACAGTGTCTTACCACCCGTTCGGGTTATACGCACTTACGATAATGTGTAGTGGTAGGGTGATTGTGAGATGAAATGGAGGACCTACAGTTTAACGTGGAATCCGAACC
>CABEEJ010011394.1:0-11180 GCA_901482245.1 Timema douglasi | reverse complement strand
CGCGTCTTACTACCCGTTCGGGTTATACGCTTTAAGTACTAATTACTTTAATGGATTAGGAATTGGGAAGGTTGAATTAGAGGAAGAGAACCCGCATTTGCGTGGAGGGAGAGTGAGCAATAATTAATAATACATACATCCTCTAAATCCTCAAATAAACTCCAGATATTTTGTGTAGCACTCGAAAATATCATATAAATAAATCTCTTTAGAAATAATGTAAAAAAAATAGATTCATAATACTTCACCTGCTACCATCCTTAGTGAAGGGAACATTTGTATCCCACCGAGATTCAATCTGAGCTATCTTATAGAAGGCTGACCTGACCTTTGATCCAATCGTGGTGCTACATTCCTCTTAAGCAGTCCTGAGCCCAATTTATTAATTTCGATCTATTTTAATACTCTTAATAAATAATGACTAGTGGTTTAAAACACAAGACAAAATTGTTTTATAAATCCCGCATCAATAGGCAGACGGACTAAACGTCAAACGTGTATAGTCTGGTTACCAAACCCTTCCTTCACCTCTGACAAGACATCTTGTGAATGTGGGGAAAGCCAGGCCTCCACCGTGGTTCGGATTCCACGTTAAACTTTAGGTCCTCCATTTCATCTCACAGTCACCCTACCATTACACATTAGCATAAGTGCGTATAACCCGAACGGGTAGTAAGACGCGGTGCTAATAATAATATAGTCTGGTACGCCTTTAATGGGAAGGTCGGAGCTCGAATCTCGGCCGAGTAATAGGGTTGGTTTTACTAAATGGATTCCCACGCTCCCCTCATGTAAATGAAGGTACATTTCCACTAAATGTTACCTTATTCATCTTCAGTATATTCATACGGTTAGATACAAACGAGTTAAGAGAAGTGTTGAAAATAAAAATAGTCGTTTTAAAAGACAAACATTTAAAACATTGTGAGTAGATATGGATTTTTAAAATTTATTGAAATAAAAATGTAAGGTTTGAAAAGTAATGTAAATTAATTTAAATCATTAGATAAGTAACTTTAAAAAATCTGGGGATATTATAATTCTACTATTTTATAGGCACAAACAAATAAAAATATCAACCAGCTATGACATGTGATATTTCATCAAATATAAATCATGAATTAAAAATGTATATTTATTCACGTAAATATAGGGGAATCTATCATATTTGACAATTTTACACGAATAAATCATTAGTTATGTACAAAATATTCATCCGTTTATAATTAAGTCGCAATTACTATTTGGTAAAATCTAAACCTTTATCTTTCTACAAGTGGATATTATCATTCATAGTAAAAAGCGTTCCCGCTGTTCCAAGCAACAAAACACTCTCCATCAATGGATCTATATTTATAAAATAAACCTATTTTACAAAGTCAATGTCCTTAAACCCATAAGGTTAATAATCCGTACAAAGAGATTGACCTCAGAGATCGCCGAGTCCATATTCACGATCCTTTCCGTTCGTACTCCCTGTATTCAATCAGAAGTTCTATCGGCTTCTAGCTGGGGCGAAAGAGAACGCAAGATATTAATTTTCCGTAACTTAACAAGTTCTATAACAAAAGAATTACAAGGCCCAAATGAATCAAATATACTTTCAGTAGATATGTTCAGTTTAATTTTGAACCTATAACAGATCTTGAATACTCACCATAGGCTTTGCGGAATTTAAACAGTATTTTCTCTATTTCAAAAGTTTATGTTCGAATTCCACTCTAAATATGACAAATATTCAATAACTGTTGAGTTTACTACAAGTATAAAACTAAACAAAACAAATATATTGATGTAATATATTATTTATCATGACCGATTTTTTTTTTTGATCAAAACTGCACAAAAAAAACCGGATCATTATAACTTGCAGTACCTTCTACCACACCTTAACTTTATAATGACAGATAAATGAAAGTAACAAAAGCTGCTAATAATTATTTGGTGATTTTTTTCCAAACGTATTGTGTTTTCATTTACCAGAGTAATACGTTTATGGGTGTTCAAAGCGGCGTCTGTGATGGACGTGTACAATCGTCAGCTAATGTAGATGTGAAGTGGCTCAACCACAAACATTATTCATATTCATATTTAAAAATGAGACCCTGGAATGAAAAAAAAAAAATCTAGATATTCATGGCAAGAGGTAAATGGTCATTCTCGAAGATTTGTTTGAAAATAGAAATAACTTAAGGGTGTTGTGTGTTAGAGCATTGAAACGTGCTGCAGACGTTTAGAAATTCCGCATTGTTTAAGAAGTTGTGTTATATATTTTAAAATTGTTTTCAACTAAATGTAAGTAAAAATTGTCAGCAGATTTTCTGAAAAGTTGAAAAAATTAAAACTTTTAGTTTAAAATTAAATAACTAATTCTTCGATATTTTACGCGAAAATTTGTACTTATGAGATTAAAGTAAAAGGTTAGAAACCGAGATCTAGCCTTCCTTTATCAAAACAAATATTTTTGATAGAGTGATAACAGAACATTCTAAGATAATGTGAGATTATTTTATAAGGTTTTATATAAGATAGACTTACCACACATTTTTTAAAACATTTTAAGCTTAAAACTTAATTTTTTTTAGGTGGCCTAAGCTTTTGTATATATTTTGATGAAAACAATATATAAAGATATCAAACCACTTAATAAATAATTAGTGATTTCTAATCGTCAACAAATCTTATCAGTGATCTTTCATGTAGCGAGCATCCTCAGGGATTATCAGGAAGTTTAATATAACCTACCCGTTTCGGTGGTCGCGTAGTCTAATCCACTACTCTCCCAGTAGACTAGATTGACGATGACGGCGGGATCGAGGTTCGAATCTTTGTCAGGTGTAATGAGGGGGGTATTTCCGCTTTCCCTCCAGGAAAATGAGGTACACTTCCTCCAGATATAATCTTCCTAATCTCTAAAACCATTAGCGTATTTAATACATAAGCGTATAGCCTGAACGGATAGTAAGACGCGGTGCTAATATATATATACATGTATGTACATGTATAACAATTTTTAGCCATTATACAGGAAAACATAGTAGCGGGAATGGTTTGTTTAACCATAATCCCTCTTCCTACACCACCCCGTGCTTATTTGGTCAGAAAGTATCCTTCAGAAAATAAAAGCATATTTTTTGCGGTCAACATTTATACCATTTTACTATATTTTTATTGTTATTTTTTATGTTGATACTATATTTTAATAGTGACAGCTGCGGATCACATGACTTGACGTATGAATACTTGAAAGTAGATCTAGTAACTTTTCTAGGTTCTTCCTCCTATGATGATTTGATTTTACAAATAAGTGGACCTCGGACATGCTTATGATGGTTGAGACGATTGGTTAAAAAAAAAACCATTTAGAGAAACTTTGGCTCAAATTATGATGTAAAAGAAACTTTTTTTTTTCTCTACGAGGAACTAAAACAGGTGAAAGGCAAGTGATTCGGAGTTCACTATAATTGCAATCCCTAGCGCTAAATACCTTTAGTTAAACGTAGGTCTTTGCTATTAAGCTAATAACAAACTCGTGGGTTATTTATGATAGCCGTTAATAGCTTGGGACTAGACATATTCCATTGTCTAATAGCCTAGGTTTAGTTAAATTGGAGGGGGAGGGAAGGGGGGGGGGGAGGAAATCTGTGTCTGAACGATGTCTTTGTAATGTTTAGATTCTAATTTGGGATTGAAGTCCATATTTTTGCAGTTTTTTTAAAGAAAAACATTTCAGGTCCAAATAAATAAAATATATCTGTAAAAGAAACGTTTTAGTTTAATTTGCTACACATCTTTACAGTTCCTGAATATTTAGCACATCGCGGAAATTGACAGGAATTTTTCCTCTCGTTTATAAAGTTTCGGTTCAAATTCTGCTATGGTGCTAAATAATCTTCAAGAACTGTTGATATCACAATATGTAACAAATTAAAATAAAGGTATCTACGTAGGCAATACTCTATTTATTTTGGCCAAAGAGGGTTTTTGTTACAAAATTTATAAATACTAACCTTAATTTGCGCTCCCACCCCAACTTAATAAAGTAGTAATAATAATATGGAGGTAGAACTATAAAGTTTAGTTAATTTGTACCGCGTCTTGGAATTTAAATATTAATGCCATTTTATTTCAAGTATTTCTTAATTCATGTCTGTGAATTAAACAATGTACAAATGTAGCTAACATATACACAAAAAGCGTTAAAAATATTCAAATGAAATACAATAAACGTGTAAAGTGTTTTTTTTCGCCTTATCTGCAATACAATAAGTACATATCTTTATTGTAATTTAATATCGCGTTATTTCAGGGAAACATGTTTTGTTGAGGTGTTAAAACATAAGTATGAGATCATGTTTGATTGGTATCTATCTTATGTGTATGATTTATTTATGATCATTATTATATGTCTAACTAACCTATGCGTCTATACCTGAGTTTTATGTTGACTTTGATTCCAATATACCTTATTTCTTTTATTACATTTTAAATATATATATTTGTAACTATTTTATATCCCTAACAGTTTAAATAATTTACTTCCCTACCAACAACACTAATGTGTGATTAAAATGAGTGAGATTTAACGTATTAGCGTATAATCCGAACGGGTAGTAATATGTGGTGCCAAATATTATTAGTTAACGTATTTTTGCAGTTTTTATAACACATGTTTTCGACCAAAGTAAGTAAAATATTGCTATAGTAGACACATTTAATTTACTGTTCCAACTCTTGTAAACTTAATGGTTTTTTAAATTGATCATGACCAACAAACACCTTTTCCTCATATTGAGTCTATAATGTTTCTGTTCAAATATCATTATGGTCTTGACTAATATTCTAAAACTGTTGAACCTATCTTATGTAGGAAAAACTAACTCAACTACTGAAGCAATGTTTTATTTATTTTGACAATTTTTTTAAATAAAAACTGAAAAAATATTGACTTTTTACTTGCGATATCTTCCATATTACTTTAAGGTGTAAAACTGTTTTTGTGAATCTAGGTTTACTTGCATATTTTGCTTACTTATTTAATGCCGATACTAAATTAAATCGTTCTAAATTCTAAATTAATAGTACGAGTACATGAGTACATGTCTTCTCTAGTGAAAATCTCTCGAAGAACATCTCGGATTGTTTTAATCACCAAATATGTATAACTTTTCAACCATATAAGTCAAACACTCTATCTCAGTCGGTAGTGTGTTTATCTATTTAACAAAGGATTCCGGATTCAATTCCCGGATAGCCAAAAATTTAGCATGAGTGAAATGTGAGTTTCCCCTAACGGCTGGGGGCTGGATGATGTGTCTGTTCTAGATTTAAGTTAGTTTATAAGTCGTGTGCTGATATAATCAGTCGGTTCAGAGAGTGCACGTTAAATACCTCAAATAAAGAAAATAATTTCAACCACATACAGCATATTCTTATAGTTTATAGAATAAACACAACATTGTAGTATTATTAAATAATATATAGCTTATTCTCTCAGTATCATTATTAATTTTAGCCTGTATCTCTTGTATACTTTATCACAATATGTGTTTTATGAAAAAATGTGCAATCCTGAATGAACTTATAATGTAAACTAAATGTTTAACAAACGCTAATATATAATATTTATATATAAGAATATTTACACATTTATTTACTAAAATGGCAAATTAGAAAAGGCACATTTAATAATGAATATTTTGAGGTCGATAGTAAGCCTTTAAAACAATTTAAATATATACGTAGAACTTAATTAGCTATATGGATATGTACTGTACCTAAATTGAGATGGAATCTATTGCGAGTTTAGGTACAGTATATTTGCAGAATTTACTTAAAAAAACATTTTAAGCAAACTAAATTAATTATTGCTTCAATAGTTACGATTAGTTTAGTTTTTATATGAAATAGTTATCTTAACAGTTCGTAAATATTTATAGGCTTTAGTAACTAATTTAAGTTTTACACAAAAAAACTATCATAGGTGCTTATATATTCAAATTTAAAAAGAAAAATAATTCACCGTCATCAAAAATCTTGTATTTCATTCTTGACACTGTAACACTATTCGATAGTATTTCATTGTACTTGAGTACACTTTTTAGAAACACTCTTAATGATAATCTTAAGTTTTAGATATTAATCTATGTTTTTTAACCTAACAATTTATTTATTTTTATTAATAGTTTATTGATCACATTTTTAAACGTAAAATATTGGCACAGTTTCATTTTCCTAGGCGTATCATTATAGAAAACATTTAAACATTAGAATTCATTTAGTCAAAATGGTCTACAAAACCACATTTATATGTTTCTATTTTATTAAATTGGTCAAATTAAAAAATAATGTATATAATTATTACTATTGAATGTTTTTCTAAATTTAAAATAATATCTAGCTTATTAAAATATTTATATAACGAAGCCTTTGCGAATAAATTACACAGACATTTTGACCACTCTATTAGAATAAACCGATGCTCTAGATCATATTATAAGAATATCTCCGGTACAACGTAATTCAAAAAGTAATCTAATGAAGAACGATCACTTCAGTCGATTAAGTTAAATGTAATAAATTTAAAGTGAAAACTGTTCGGTGGCCGCAAGGTCTAACGCGCTACTCTCACGGTAGACTAGTCTGCCGATGACGAAGAAATCGGGGTTCGAGTGTACTGAGGGCAATTTTTTTTTCAAAATGGTTTTCCACTCTACCTACACACCAATGCGGGTACACGTCCTATAAATATAGTCTTACTCATCCTTAGCCCAGTATCTTAGTTAGAACATATTGTATAACCCAAACGGGTTTAAGACGCGTTGCTGTTTTCATTTCGACTCTAATTTACTAAGTAGTCGTTAGCTCCCCGCTTATTAACGCCTTTTATTTACTGTCTATTTAAATTCGAATACAAATATGTAAAAATATCAATACGAATGTCTTGGGTGGAATATAAATATATTTTTGGACAAATTCGGATGACGAAATATTATTTTGAAACTGTTCCAGTTTTCAAGTCGAGTATTGACGGAGCTAAGGCACCAAGGAACCTAACCAACCCATCCCTCCAAGCAATTGAAGGCACATTTAGTCTAAATTATACTTTTCACATATTTATTCCAAAATGGTCCTTTGCATGGTGGATCTATAAAGTAATTTGTTCTATTTTTAGTAAGCTATATGAAATTAGCCACAGAGAAAAGTAATCAAATCTTAAGCTACGTTTGAATATTAATCCTCCAATGGTTTGTATTGTGTTACAAAACACAAAAGTAGGATGACTTAAAAACAATGTCAAATACATAATCTAACATTTGTTAAAAGCTGAAATTTATTTTTAAGATCAAGTTTTAACTTCTATATGCTCAATATCTGAACTCTTGCTGGCTGGTGCTAATAAAATAAATAGGGCGTAACTCCGCACGGACTTTCTCGCTTCATTGTTTTAAAATGGAGATATTTACTCAAAGCTCGTAATATATGTGAACAAATATTGCGCTATACTTACGTAAAACAATTTTTAACCTTCGGTTTTAGATTTTATAATTTTATTTTTAAAGAATTAAAGTCCTCATTTGTATATTTGGATCAATAAAAAAATATCCCAATTGAGTCCACAAGGGTCAACACTTCGTATTAAAATTTTGAATTCCGATTAACATTTTCGACATTTTATAAGGGCATGCAAGTCTTATGGTCATCGCATTGCTATATAATTCCTCATTTATAAATTTTGACCAATAAAATAGGTAAATATTTACTATTGAATCTAAAATGGTATAGATAGATCATTGCTGTACAAACATTTCCCCTAAGAGGTTAAAGGGAAAAGAGCATTGACTTTTTGATACTTTATTTACTTACTCTATGGCATTAGAAACTTATTGCGCTATAACATAAGTAGTATCTCTTTGCAACTAAAGCTCATACAAATGTATTAATATATTTGCCAATATCTCAGAAACTATTGGTTTTATAAAGATATATTTCAAATATTATTATTATTATTATTATTATTAGCACCGCATCTTACTACCCGTTCGAGTTATACGCACTTACGCTAATGTGTAATGGTAGGGTGATTGTGAGATGAAATGGAGGGCCTACAGTTTAACGTGGAATCCGAACCACGGTGGAGGCCTGGCATTCCCCACATTCACAAGATGTCTTGTCAGAGGTGAAGGAAGGGTTTGGTAATATTTCAAATATAAGTTTATATTTTTAATATTACTACAATTTTACAATGATAGTATCCCAAATAGTTGCGGATATACGGAAATTTTCGCTTCTGTAAGTACCCTAAAGTAATATTTATGGGAAAATGAAAGTATTAATTTTATTTACAATCTTGATCAACTTCTATATACGAATTTAATAAATATCATCAAAACCTATTTTGAGAAAATATATTTTTTCGCCCTTTATTAAACAACTCTTAATATTAGGGTTAACCAAACACACAAACGGCGTTGGAAAAATAATTTTTTAGGGTTCGTGGCTCATGAAACGTTGACATCCATCAACTTTTAGGGTTAGATTTTTTTTTACAGTCGCAATTCTGTGTTCGAAAAGATATATATATATATATAATGTGTATAGCCTGAATATTATTGTATTTATAAAATATGTTTCAAATAAAAGATTGTTATTAGAATTATACGAGTTATAGAGATATGATTAAAAAAAATAGAATTTACGCATCAGCCCGAAACCCTTAAAGTCATTTTGACGAAAAATTGAGAGTAGCCATTTTGTTTGTAATATTGGTTATTGGTTGGAAATGAAATTTTATCAAAATCTTTAGAGCCAAATAATTTGATAAAAACTATTTTTGTTTCTTTTTTCTTAGCACCGCGGCCTACTACCGGTTCGGGTCATTCACCTATGTCGAATTACACTGATGGGTTAGGGATTAGGAAGGCTATATTTAGAGGACGTGTACCCGCATTTGTGTGGAGGAAGGGAGAACCATTTAGGAAAAAACTACCTTCAGTACACCCGGCCGAGATTCGAACCTTGATCTCCTCGTCATCGGCAGTATAGCCTTCTTCAAGAGTAGCACGTTAGACCTATCGGCCATCAAAGCTAGTTTGAATGTAACTTTAATTTAAAATTTCACTTCATATCAAAATGAAATTAATTATACTCTCATTACAAAATATTTAAACCAAAAGTTTTCTAATAACTATCGTAACTAGTTAAGTAACTTTGTAGCTTTCAGTGTAAAATAAAACTAGGTCCTGAAACACGCAACCAACGGTTCGACCAACTAGTGTTTTTATTTTTTAATCTCTTCACAGCTATCCTTTTATTACATACGTGTATTTCAGAAGCAAATAAATGAATCCTCTGAGAAGGTAGAGGAGTCATATATGTGATCCTAGCTACTCATTTATAGCACTATTAAATACATTTTATTGCAGCATTAATTTTCAATTTTTAAAACAGTGGCGCTCCGCCATAAAAAAAGCTCTGCCTTATTAATAGTTTTAAAATACAAGATATAGCACGTGTAGTTTTTAAAGTTTTTTTCCCTTTCCTACTCTTAATATATTTGGAAATAGTTTTTGGGTGGCCCTTAAAACCACTAGTGTTTTATTATTAATGAATCACGCACAATGTTTACTACATTTTATTTGACCTGCGTGCACGTGTTTTGTTAATCATTGTAATATATTTACCTATTTTCATGATAGCTCGTATGTACTGCACCTATTAAATGCTGTGCAAAATGACGTCAGAATTATTTATAAAAATATACTATTTACTATCCGACATCTCAGCTCAGTCGGTAGCGTGTTTTAATACTGATCTAAGGATCCCGGGTTCGATTTTCAGCATAGCCGAAAAATTTAACCTCAATTAAATATGGTTTTACCCTTTCGCATTGATAAATTAACGGCCGGGGAATGGAAGATGTACCTGTCCTGGTCTTAAGATAGATTATGAGGCATATAAAGCTATGACGGGCCTAGCAACCCGGTAGTGGAGAAATATTGCTTGAATAAAAAAAATTGACCTAGATCATAAACTAGAAAAAATAATGGATGTAAACATCGTTTACTAAAAAAAAGTCATGTTTCCTTACATCTAAACTACTTTCTTTGTTTATAAGTGAGATGATAAATTTGCTTACAGATAGTATCTAATACGTTATTGACCGTATTATGGAAATATTTACTTAACTCTATAACTAATCTCAGAAAGTATGATTAAATCTGTGATTACATAATATAGTTCAAGGGAATTTTAGCAAGGGGAAGCATTTATCTACTTCTGAAATACAAGTATGCATTAAAAGAATAGCTGTGACACCTGCTTCGTTGGGCGCGTGGTCTTAAGCGTCACTCTCATGTTGGAATATACTGCTGATAATAGAGAGATCGGGGTTAGAATCCCGGTTAGCTGTATCGACGGTGGTTTTTACAAAACTGTTTTCCACTCTGCCTCCACGCAAATTCCTCTAAACAATACCATCTTGATTCCATTACCATTAGTTTAAATATTTTGATAGCATTAGCATGGAGATAATGATAGTAGAACCACAGTGCTAAATAATATCTAAATTATGGGAAAATCACTCCCAAAACAAATTATCAAGATTTGAACCTTGGCCTCCATGTCAATGGCAATTCAATCTATTATCAGCCTAACGCTTTAGATAGTATGGCAACCGGTGCTGTTAAGTGCGTATCTTAGTGCTCATTACTGGTTGATTTATTACCCTTTTAGTCTCTCAAGACCAAGGTTAAACTTATTGTGAATGAACTTTAGTTTACAACACTACAAACGTATAGAATGAACAACAGACGTAAGTCTAGCATTTCCCTCGTGTTACTCATTACAGTCCTTCTTCATATCTCTCGGCATAAAGGCTAAACTTATCGTGGATGGACTATAGTCACACAATATAGCATTTCCCCCGTGCTACTCATTACAGTCCTTCTTCATATCTCTCAGTATAAAGGCTAAACTTATCGTGGATGGACTATAGTCACACAATTTTCCCCGTGCTACTCATTACAGTCCTTTTTCATATCACTCAGTATAAAGGCTAAACTTATCGTGGATGGACTATAGTCACACAATATAGCTACTCATTACAGTCCTTCTTCATATCTCCCAGTATAAAGGCTAAACTTATCGTGGATGGACTATAGTCACACAATATAGCATTT